>JANEYF010002167.1:0-19827 GCA_029963845.1 Rhamnusium bicolor
TCCTTCATCCCATTTAATGCAGTGATAATTTCTTGTTCACCAGTGAACTTGCTTTTTGTATGTCTGGTGAGAGCATCTCAAATGAATAAGGTGCTCTAAATATGTAGTGACATATTTTCACACCATCATAGCCTGCGAGCTATTTAAAAATTTTTTTTTTTCTATTTTAAATTCTTGCACATCCAAAACAAGTGTCATATTTTTAAATTGCTCAATTTGTTCAATACTCTCACTTTCATGCAATATAACCACAGCTGTTCGCAAGTTTCTTAATGTTTTTAACGTTTCAATGTTCTTTTAATGCTTGTTATATTCTCTCCTCACCTCATTATGTTACTGAAAAATTTGCAGTAATGTTTTCCTTATGTATGTAAAATCCGTCATGCGCAGTTCAGTGCTGACGAACAATTTCTAATTATAGGTAAAATGTTTCTCATGCAATATGAGACAATATGCAGTAATATCCGAACTAGTGGGACTATCAGTTTCAAATTCAATTCTCATAACCACAGACCCCGTTTGTAGAGCCTTTTTGGCGAGAACATTTGATGTGAGTTATTGGTACGAACTCTTTGAATTCTTTCTGGGTGATAATAGGTTGATTTATATTATAAGGGTAATAGGATTCTTGAAAATTAGTAAACATTTCATAGAGATTGGCATATTAATTGTTTTTGAAGTCTAAATATAAGTCGTTGTATGGGTATCTCTGAATTCAAAAAATTCTTATACTTCTAAACTCACAATCATCAAATTTACTCATATCAATTGTAATTTTTTCTTTCCTGTCTTTTGGAATGCTATTATCACATGTCTAGGAGTTTCAACTTTAGTAGATGTCTTAACGGGCCACGTATGTCTGTTTGCGCGAGGCAAAGATGGGTATTCAATTAGCTCCCAACTTTAAATTTTATAGGAAGGTCGACGTTTCAACTTGTAATTTTATTTAATCTTAACTGTTCTAACATGGTAACCGTGACGTGTGGCATTCTCCAAAATAATTTAACGATAGTAATTTTAGGCTTTTCACTATCATCAGTACTTGTAATGCTCATTGCTATTGCGTATCAGTACTAATTCTTGCTTCATATTATTGATGATCTTTCGAAAATCCTCGAAAAATCCAACTAGTAATTTTAATGGAATGCTGACATTGAAATTTCCGTTTGCATCTGTAATAACTTTGTCTGCGATGCCTTTTTTTTTTTTTTTTTTTTGGAAACAATCCAGCATTCTGCATGAAAACGCTTTTCGGATGTATTGGGTTGATATGTATGAAACTGATACTCTGCAACAAAATTGTCACTGAAAAGTTGATCGGCAATATTCAGTAACTCCGTTATACTAAAACTTCTAATCCAATTAATTTTAAAACGTCGATTTTCCGATATTATTAGGCTGAATTTCTTTTTTAGAACTGCCATTTTTATTCCTACCCTCTCTTTTATAATATGATTGATACCTATAAACGGATGACGAATTAAATAGCAATACTATTTTATTACAGGATTGACTTTTTAAGATGTAATCTAACAGTTAACGTTTCTTTTTGAAAATTGACAAGACGTCCTTCTTGACCAACTATTTTAATTTTGATGTTTATAGTTTTGACGCTCACATAAATATGTTTAAAGGTGACCCCACTATTTTATACCCAACAGGTACTGTCGGGAAGAACTGATGAATGATGTGTACTGATACTCCATTAAAAAAAGAACCAACTGTAATGTTACAGTCGACACAAATAGCATTCACATTAGAAATCTTTACCACATGATCAGAAATATGATTTATTACCCCTCTAACTCTCTTTTCTCGAATGTTAATACAAAACCTATTGAATCCTTTACTTTAAAATTTATTTTTCTGTTAGTATGTATAGTTACTTCAGATGAGTTAATATTTGTATTAATCCTGATAACTGATTTTCCATCTCCTTCTGTTATTTTGCTCTCTATGCACTTTATAATATCATCAATTTTGTAACAACCTCCGGGAATTTCAACTGCATATTTATCATTTTCCCCCCCATACAAATTTATTGTTACTGTTGTCAATGTTTGGAATAATATTGTAAGTTTCAAAATTTGCCAATCCGATTTCATAATCTAAATCGTCCTCTAAATATATAGGAGGATTGAAATTGTAATTTAATACTGAGGATTCTCCTTTAAGAGCAAAAGTAAAAGAAATATTATCGCATTAGCAGTTTATTATAAAACGACTAAAAATATATTATTTACACTTATTATATAAAAAAAAAATAAGGCATAAATGTCTACAAACATAAAAATTATAATTTTGTACATAATCGTAATTATATTTTATTTTATTCAAGCTACCATCACTTAAAAAATATTTTATTAACTCTTCTGGAAAAGTCAAATTTCCATAACTATCAAAATAAAATATTTCTTTATTTTTTCTTGGTATATGCTATCCAGTGAGTTCCATCTTCATCATTAGTATCCAGATTTACTATCCCAGATTCGATTTTCTTTTTTTTTTTTTGAAGTGTATCTCATGAAAACACCCCGAAAATAATATTTTAATAACTTTCGAGAATTTTATTAAATCTAGATTAGTAAATGGTCGGTGAAGCAGTTTTATTACGAGTTTTTTTACATTATTTCATGTATTCAAAACCTTTTTTATCAGGAGCCAAATATAATCCTTTTCCATTAGTGACCCTTCCATTGCTAAATTATGTCTCTTTTGTTCTGTTATCTGTTCACGATTTGCCTTAGCATAATTAGCTGCTTCTGCAATGCCAGCTGCACTCCCTCCTAGGCCTCCTATGCTTCCAATAAAGGTAAGAGAAATCCCCCTGTTCTTGGAATTGGAATAACTCTTTGTCTTCGTTTTTTTTTTTTGATTTTCTTTTTACAGCAACCTTTATATTTATTTGTCCACCTTTCTTCTTTGATGCACGATCTATTGGACGCTTGAGACCCATACCCAAATTACTATTTAGTTTCACTGTTCCACCGATTCCCAGTGCAGCAAGTTATTCACCAAAAACCAGAATTGGGCGCTGTTATACGTTTGAATGCGAGTTCAGCTAATTTCGTGTCCGCTTTATTTCTTCTTTGAACGTCTTGAAATTTAGAATACGATATAGCGTATTCTCTGCACGCCTCATCTAATGGATTAACCACTCTGTCACCTCTTTGTAATCGTTTTGCGAGGTTCGTTCCCGGTCCACAATAATTATAACCGAGCAAATGTAGTTCCAATGGTAGTTTATTAATTACTTTATTGAGCAAACCATAGCCACTCTTTTTAGACTTTTGATTACAAGTGAGCGGTGAACTTTTGCTTCGAACCATTATATTCCAAATCACAGAAACAAATGAATGTTGTTTTAATGAAACATCCCTTTATATAGATTTAGGATGCGATAGTCAGTCAGTTTGTGATGGATCTCTTCATAATAAAGTTCTATTTATCGATAAATTTTGATAAATATTAATTACTAGCTGGTGAATATGCAGATTCAACAGCAAGAAACAGTTTTACCAATAGTGGATCACGATGATGTTTCTATGACAAACACTTTTCAAAAGCATGGTATTTTATTTGGTGGACAATCTAAATGAGGGCTTCTGGTTGGAAGTTCTGGTTGTGGAAAAACAAATGTAAAGCTCGGTTTGTTAGAGCATCCCAATGGTTTACGGTTCGAAAATATTTATTTATATTCAAAATCCTTATATCAACCCAAATATGAATACTAGAAAATATTAATGAAACTTCTGAAAGAAATAGGGTCTTTAAATATAACGATGGTGATACAGTAATGTCTCCAGATGAAATAGAGTCAAATTCGGTGATAATATTTGACGATTTCGCTTGTTGTAATCAAAATATGACCAACCTAAAACATATTTATGACGAGCATGTAAACGTTGATTTGAGCTTTTAAGATTTCAAAGAGCTCTGTGCATTTTGTTGGAAAGATAAATACAGATTTGCTGTAATAGATAAAGATTGCGCTATGAATTTAGGAAGGTATCGAAAAGGATTTGATAAATTTATTCGTATATGAAGTGACAACGCTAAATAATTTCAGTCAGTAATCATGGACACTCGAGTGGCAGCACAGCTGTTAAAGATCAGAATGGCATAGAAACAGAGGTATAAGAGTTTGAAAAGTGATATTGTTAAAAGTCACAGTTAGAGAAAACATATAAACCGATAACACAACCTCTTAATGAATAGGTATCAACTCTCATTAAAACAGAAAATACCTCTCGAAAAACTCATTTGAAAGAAGAAATTAGTCGGTAAAGTTTACACCCTCGACTGAGTACTCGAACACCTCTTGAATAGTATCGTACAACAGCTTCTCTTGATTTGTTGGATGAGACAGTTCAGTATGAACCAACTCCAAGTAGGAGCTGAATTTAAAGAAAGTTTTTTGATGAAACTTTTCCAACACCAGCAGAAGATAGAACAGCAGCGATGGAACATGAGGCTTACCTTGAACAATTCAAAAAACCCCTACCGCGTGCTTATATAGAAGGCAAAATTGAAGATGTTAAAAATAATTTTGATAACACCTTTGGTGTTTACTTGGACCCATTTACAAAGAAATATGCGATTGGTGATTCAACTATTGATTTTGACGGAGGTGATTTTATCATTAACGATACATTCAAATACCCAGGCACGCCAGGACTGCATGAATTAATGTTTAAAAAGCATCCAGCAGGTTATCGACCATCAGATGTCGATCAATATATTGATATAATTAAAAGGACTAATACCTATTACTTAGGTTACAGTCCGGAGAGAGGTCTGTCTACATCAAATGCATCTAAATTTATAGATATTATTAAACCACGAGTCACGAATTTATATTCGATGTCTCAAGAAAAGATTAGTGAGAAAAACTGCTACCTCAAGAAAACCTGTATCAGCAATACCCTCATCGATCTAGTTTCAGTCCCTAAATTAATAAAAACGAGAAGTCAGAGCAAAAGAGGCGGAAAGCTAACAATGATGGAATTCAATAATAAAAAGATTAAATATAAGCATTTTGTTGACTATCATAAACTTGTAGACCGGTTAAGGTTGCTTATAGCCTCAGAGTTAGCAGGAAATACAGGACATAATAACGAAATTGTTTCAATACTAGAAGAATTGAAAAGGAGCAAAATAATAAGATAAATAGTGTATATGGAGACTCATAGTATCATTCAGTTTTAAATTTTAAAGCTACTACCTTGCCAATCGATAAATTTGGAAGGCATATGTTAAAAAGCAGATTAAACCCATATCCACCACCACATTCTTCACCGCCTGTCTTAACATCACCCCCCAATAGCATTGCCCATTTACATTTGCGAGCCTTCTTCATATCATAGCAAATGTATTATAAATATAAGTGGTTGTTTACAAAAATCTCAGAGTTTACTGTTCTTCGTACTAGAGAACAAAACAACAAAATACATATGCCCTGTTTCTGGCAAAATTGAAAGTATAGAGATTTCACCTATTGAAACCACAATTTTTGTGAACGCAGATGCAGTTAATGCAGATGCACTCGTAGGAAAAATTATAAATAAAGGAGACAAGTTCACTTTTCTAACAAGTGAAAGGGATTCTTTATACGTTCAAATTGTTTTACAGTGTCCGATAGCTAAAGATGAGTAATATTAAAGAAGAGATAGTAAACGAAATTCATAAACCTGTTAGAAAATATTTTAAAAGGAGGAGAGTGAAGGTGTTAATGATCTGCTTCATGCAGATCTTTTGCTAAGGTACACAAAGAATATAAATATATTTTAGTGATCATTAATGTATTCTCAAAATTTGTTTGAGGTGAATCTGTAAAAAAATAAAAGTGGAAAGGAAGTTGTACATGCAATGCTAAAGATATTATCAAATGTTGAAATAAAACTCAGAAATTTGCAGACAGACATGGGTAAAGAATTTTACAAGAATGAATTTAGGGAATTAATGAATAAGTGGAAAATTAATCACTACAGCTCTTACTCAAATCTTAAAGCAAGCATTGTGGAAAGAGTGAATCGAACTTTAAAAAATAAAATGTGGAGAAATTTCAGCTTACAAGGAAACTACAGATGGTTAAATTTATTATCAGATATTGTTGTGTTATTGTAAACACTAAACACAAAACTATTGGAATGTAGCCTAAAAATGTTAAGAACAAGGATGAAAGGCACTTACTGCAAACAGCTCATAACCATCTGAAAGTAGTCGATCTAAGGAAACAAAAATGTAAAGTGAATGATTATGTGAGAATTAGTAAATATCAGGAAGCACTTTCAAAAGGATAGGTATATTCCTAATCGGTCAAATGAAATTTTTAAACTCAGAAAAGTTCACAAAAATAATCCTAGGACGTATCTTTTGGAGGATCAAGAAGGTAGTGAAATAAAAGGAAATTTTTACTAACAAGAAATATAGAAAGTAAAGTATCCTGATGTATATCTCGTGGAGAAGATTTTAAGATGGAAGGGGGATAAACTCTATGTTAAATGGTTCGTATTGAACAATAAATACAATTCATGGATTTCAAAAAGTGATATTGCATGAACATACACTGTATTTTTTTTTATTTTAATAAAACAAAATTAAAGCAAAAATATTTTATTTTTATTTTATCAATCTCATAAGTACAATGACATTTAGATATCAACAAAATCTGTCAATGTACACATTAAATCTATGATTAATATCTAAAATAGGATTGATTACATTTGAAACTTGTTCTCTTCTTCTACGAAAATGCATTCGGTCAAATGCTACAATTTCCCAGTACCATTTCTTAGATGAGTTATAAGCGAAATTCCATGTTACCATAAAATGACTTTTATTTTGAATTTCATTAAACGTTACTTTCTTCATTCTTACAGCCACTTATAGCATTCACTTTCAAATACCTCTGGATAAACGTGAATAAGCTCCATGACCACAGAAGTATTCTCACTGTTAAGATTTTCGTTCGGACGAATCACGATTCATTACATTCTTAAACACATTGCCTCCTTGAGATTGGAACCCTTGCCGCAGAATTTTAAAATAAATTGTAAACTGTTGTCTTTTCAGCATGTCAATTCTGTACTTGACAAATAGTAATACTTCCACAATTTGCAGATTGATTTATACCCCAAATAGATATATGAATTATTTTTCACAGTTTTCATCACTCTAGAGTAGGAAATTTCCTCAAATTTTTTGGACAATTTTCCAGTATCTATTGTTTCAGTTTTATTGTTTGTGTATAGATAATTGGTTATAATAGCTTGATACGTAAGAAAATTGTTCCACTCAGTTTCGTCAAAAATTATTGCATCAATTGTCTTTGCGGTTAGTTTTACACACGGGGTATAACAGAAGTCAAGTGATAATTCCGTTAACACAAATTTACTCTTCGATTTGTTCAAGTCGTATTTTCGTTCCTAAGCACCACTAAGCTGCAATTACTATCACTTCGCATCAACTTGAACAATTAACATTATCTTATATGCAATAACTATCGTTAAGATCAGGTTGCGATGAATACCTGAAAACTGTTTTCAAGACTTTTTTGTGCCCTCTCCCCCCTCCACTACCCCCACCACTCCGATAGGCACATCTACTAATAATGTCATCATTTACTAAAATAGAATACCAAGAAATGTGCAAATTATGTAGTTATCCATGCTGACGCATGTTGACGTTATTTATGATAACGAAAGTTTATTTATAGGAGTGCCTCAAACTGTGGCGAGTAGATTTTATTTAGCCAGCGTAACTGCTAGACTTAATTGTTTTAATTCAACGTGTAATTAAATTCAATAAAAGTTGTTCAACAAGTTCATAATTTTGTAAAATTTTTAAAAAGCATTATTCAACGAATAATTACTTTATTTGCGCAGTCTGTAGGATTGGCAGAAGAAATTTCATAGTGAATATTTCTTATATTTTTATACTTCCGACGTCCTGAAGAAAAGAAACTTGTGATTCCAGTTGCTGTTATATATCTCTCTGAGGAGTCCTGGATTCAACACAACCATCAAGGTAAGTCGAATTCAGCTATTCCCGTATATCCAAGAATTCTATATCACATAAAATTCTCTCTGGAAATTTTTTGTTTTAAATGTAGTAGTTTTAAGAAGTAATCTTGAAATTTTCATTATCTCAAGAAAGAAACCGTATTTTTAACCAATCTACTATAATATTTTAATTCTACAAATATAATTTTAGGATCTTACATATTTTTTACTCAACAATACTTTGTTGTTGAGGTGTCGGGAGGTCAGATTCCAACCGACCCACCGTAATACTATTTTATAATTATTCTCCTATTTCAATTTAATTTAAGAATACATTTTTCACTCAATAACACTTTGTTGTTGAGGTGCCGGAAGGTCAGATTCCCACCGGCCCACCGTAAATTACTTTACAAAGTCTCACCTACCTAATTTTAATTTTGTAAATGTAGCTATAGTGTTTTACGTCGAACTTTTAGAAAAATTATAAATATGTATATATATATATATATATATATATATATATATATATATATATACATATGTATATATATATATATATATATTAAATATGATTTGAGGGAAACAACTGCTCAGCGGGCAAATACCCCGACCTGCATTGAATTACACCTTCAAATCATGATAGATGGAAAGCCAATATCATTTGTCAATTTCCAACCAGACATAGATCGATTTCGAACTTATTTGTTCTCTTCAGTATGCCATAGGTTATGGAACAGACATTTGAAGGTGTAATTCAATGCAGGTCGGGGTATTTGCCCGCTGAGTAGTTGTTTCCTTCAAATCATATTTAATAACATTAGTTTAGTCCACCTGGGCTAGGGGTCGCCGCTCTCGGTACTTGCTGTGATGCAAGTCGCTATCCGCCACAGAGACATCTAGGATGTCGGTCGGATAGTAGCATTCAGACCATATATATATATATATATATATATATATATATATATATATATATATATATATATATATATAATTTTATCTATTATGTATTTTTATTTTAATAAAAATGTTGTTTGTTATATTTATTTTATTATTTTGAGACTCTTATTATTTTTACCTCTCCTCTCAGGGTTCGGGCAGGTTCCTGGCGATTAATCTGAAAATATAATGGTACAGCCCAATTTCAAATAAAACACACCTTGACAGACAAACAAAAGAATTTATTTTCAAAATTTAGGGTGGTTTAGAAAACGTATATAAAATCTTAAAATTAAAATGAAATGGCCTTTATTTATGATCAGATCTGTTATTATAGCTGCTATTAAGTCGTCAGTACCTAGGATTTATTGTGGTTTTACTTACGGCGATTTCTTGTACTTCACGTTATCGCAATCTCTGTTGAATTACGCTTCTGCTTATATTGTTGCTCAGTGCCTCGATCCTTCCTCCGTGGCAAATTTCAGATTCATCAAACTTCAGTAACAATGGCTGAACGGCACACTGGATTTATATTTTCGTAGCACAACACTATATTTATTTAATAATCAGCAAACTTTTATTTAAGGTACGTATTTACCTTTACTAATTTCCTCAAATCACATTTACTATTCTATACAATACTTCTTGGTTGTTGCAACTAGAAATTACTCTTCTATTCCACTAGGAATTATTTTTAGGATATTCATAAAATTTAATTTTTTGTTGTTTTAGGTTTAGAAACCCTGTTTTAATAATTTGCGAGCTTGAGTATGGACTTCATTTGAAAATATAAATTTAAAAATTTTTAGGTTAGGAAACTTCTTATAAAATTTCAATGCTCTTCCTTTCAGCTTTCTATCCATACTAAATTTTAAATATGGGCTTTTTATTGGCCTAATCTGACGTTTCTCCAAAAATCATGACACTTGATTCTTGAAATTTTAAATATGAAAATTTAATTTCTTTTATTTCTTTATTATACCTTATGGCTCTAATTTTATTATTGAATAAAGATATAGAGATGATTAGCTTTATTTTGATATGCCATACTATGGCCTTTTGTGAATATTTAGAAAAATTACAATTGCAACAATTTTTAACAAATTCTCTTATATAACTAATTACAACCATCTAAACCACATACCAGAGATTACTTTAAGAACTAATGAACAAATCAACACCATATTTGCATGTCTAAATACATTTAAAACATTATTTTACTTTGCCTTTCGTTTTAGGACTTCGTTAAACCTCATTGGCTGGAAACTTTTCAAATACAACAAATTACTTAAAACTAACTGACTGGAAACAATAAATAGATGCTATTCTTCTGACATAGCTATAAAAAGTTCACCAAATGGTTTTTATTTTAGAAAAAACTTCATATTTGTCAAAGTTATGTACCTCCTTGGACATAATTTACACATACACCTTTTAAATGTCTTTACATTTTGATGCTATATCGTTGTACTAGCTCACAAGGTGAGTCTCTTTCACTTTTTGTAAAGTTTTAAAGTTAGACGATGCACTTACTTCGTAGAAAAGATTGAAAACTCAGATATCGTAGAGTTTACGGTACCCAAATTATGAAAGTAGTTTATAGCACTTTTTTTCCAGTGTTCATGATTGCTATCATACTTGTAGCTATTCTATGACTAACTTTATTATATTTGTCTTTAACAAAGTTCATAATTTTAATTAATACCAATAAAATTTATTTTTTTTCCAGGTTATCCAAAGGTTTTGGTACCTAAAATCAATAATGTTCTGGCTCTGGTTGCTATGCTATACACAATAGTCCTTCTGATGCTTATTCTATATAGAAACAATGTTTTATACCATAACATAATAACATACAGTTCATTTACCACACGGTAGGTGTTTATATCAAGCGTTTAACAACATTTATTACAAATTTTACCTATTTGATATGCATAAAGTTAACGTAAGTGTCTCTCATTGAAACTGGGCTCTCATACCGCTCAAAATTATCATTTTAACTTAAATTATAGAGTCTTTCTTTGCTTTAGTATTGGCAAAATATCCCTATTACTTTCTTTTTATTATTTAAACATAATTTTATTCTTATGTACTCTGTATATTATACAGGGTGTGGTTTGGTCATCGAAATATATATATATATATATATATATATATATATATATTAAATATGATTTGAAGGAAACAACTACTCAGCGGGCAAATACCCCGACCTGCATTGAATTACACCTTCAAATCATGATAGATGGAAAGCCAATGTCATTTGTCAATTCCTAACCAGACATAGATCGATTTCGAACTTATTTGTTCTCTTCAGTATGCCATAGGTTATGGAACAGACAAATGATAGTGGCCAACCTGCTAGTTATATACTAACTAAGGTGAAGTGAATAGTGGTGAGAGGTATGAAACTTCTCATATGGTCTGAATGCTACTATCCGACCGACATCCTAGATGTCTCTATGGTGGATAGCGACTTGCATCACAGCAAGTACATTAGTTTAGTCCACCTGGGCTAGGGGTCGCCGCTCTCGGTACTTGCTGTGATGCAAGTCGCTATCCACCATAGAGACATCTAGGATGTCGGTCGGATAGTAGCATTCAGACCATATGAGAAGTTTCATACCTCTCACCACTATTCACATATATATATATATATATATATATATATATATATATATATATATATATATATATATATATATATATATATATATATATATATATATATATATATATATATATACATATATATGTATATATATATATATATATATATATATATATATATATATATATATATATATATATATAATGTATACACGTGTATAATTATTTTCTTGTACACATATTAAATACGAGAGAATAAAATAAGTACCAATATAATTTTTAGTTGTTATTATAGAATTTTAGCCAAAGTTTAAATTTGTATACCTTAGAAAAATATAAGTGTATGTATACACCTGTATATTGTATATCGTGGAAATTTTATGTCTGACGAATTTATAAATAAACTGTCTGATTCACTTGCCTCTATTTCTGTGTAAGAAGATAAATCCGAAAATATAAATATAACCGAAGAAATAAATTACAACTTGCTAAAACTTAACGCAGACTCAATTCCACCCTATGATGGGTCTGAATTGAGAGTCGAATCGTTCAAAAACGCTGTAGACAGATTTTATAGGTTATATTACGGAACCACTGACAATGCGTTAAACGAATGTATTAATGGTATTATCATAGGAAAATTAAGAGACCGAGCCTAAATGCTTATCGGTTCTCGGCCCGAAATAAACAATTGACCCCAAATTTAATGTACACTAAGAAACGCTTTCAACGATAACTTGTCTTGGCGTTTTAGAACAAGCCCTATTCATTATGACAATAAATAAAAACGAAACGTACTTAGATTTTGCTAGTTAACTTCGTGGCCGTTAACGAAGCCTTTTTAAAAAATATTTATTTTACTTAACCCAAGAATGATTTGAATTGATAGTTAAAATTATTTATTAACAAATATTATATATTAATATTACAAGTTGATAAGTTGAATCGTCACGTCAGAATGCCTGTGGCAGCGCAGCTCTCGAGGTTTTGTGAAAAAGGAGTTCGTTCATCGGGTGTCCTCGGTGGTGTTCGTCGCTAGTAGTACAGAGTGGGTTGCTTAGATAACACCTCCCTTGCTAGAGGGAAGTATTATTTGGGACAAATAAAACTTTTGGTTCTTGCTGCACGTTGTCCCTCGATTGACTTTGAATTG
This sequence comes from Rhamnusium bicolor, assembly GCA_029963845.1. Lineage (NCBI taxonomy): Eukaryota > Metazoa > Arthropoda > Insecta > Coleoptera > Cerambycidae > Rhamnusium > Rhamnusium bicolor. Next base: position 12,703 of record JANEYF010002167.1, read on the forward strand.
GGGCAGTCTCCAATGGAGTAGACCGATTAGGTCTCCATTTCCTAAGTCGACAAATGGCAAAGACTAAAACAGATATAATAAGAGTAATATAAAGGGGAGCAGTCCAGTAATGGGCTGTCTCGATATTTTTCTCCAATTGAATAAGCCCTATAGCTTCCTGTTCTTTCTTGAGCGTATGTAATTTAGCTAGGGGTACATCTTCTAGTTTGGGTTCCCTAGTTATGTTGACCTGTGTTTTAGTTGTTCTTATTTCTGGTAATAGTAGGGGTTGTCCTTTGATAGTTTCTTTTTCGTTTGAATAAATATATTCGGTTGTTTTAAAACTGGATTTTGGAGGTAAATTGAACAAATATGTACCTTGTAAGGCGGTGAAATCTGTTATTTACAAGTGGTTTGGATTTTCGTTTCATTCGGGAAAATGCCTATATAGTAGGATTCTGTAATTTGCTCAATGATGGAATGCATTGGTTTTACTGAAACCTGGGTGCATGTGTTGTCTTCTTGACTAAGCTATAATAGTTGGAATATGCAATCGTTTTGTCTCAATCCATCAATTAGTGAACTTCCTTAGCAATAATATTCTCCATCGACTTCTTTGCATGGCGTCGGCTGATATTGGTAAAAGTTTTCGCTCATAGCTAGGTAGGTGTTGGAAGGAATTATGATGGTATGATTCGGGGTAGGTATTGAATATAATCGATAGTATGAGAAGCGTTCAGGGTGTATTATTGGAAATTCTAGTGCAAATATTATTTTATGTTCCGAATAGTAAGCCTTTACTTCAACTATTTCGTAATACTTGTAAATATCAATTTTACTTGTATATAGTAATTATTGTTCTACAGGGTGATTATTTGTTAAAGTATTTACGATAGATTCTAGCTCATCAATTTTAACAATGCTATGATGTACCTAGTGTATTTAATTTTGCGAAAGTTATAGCGTTTTCTATGTCGGTTAGTAGTAGAATTATAATATTTAAACTTAGATTTAGTTGATCCAAGATATTTTTGACTTGTAAATAATCATTGAATTCGAACATAAATTTATTAATATCTTTTCTAATAGAATTTATACCATCTGCAATGACATCTTGATTGTGTAAAATTAATCTTATTGAATGATTGAAATTATCAATTATTTTTGTAGTAAGAGATTTCTTGATTTAGTTTATTGGCTATATCATCTTGCTTTTTCTGTAAGTTATGTATTGCCTGGTTAAATCTATCGGCATCTCCTTGGTCTAGGTTACCAGATATGTTTTTTATTATATTTCCTAACCCGTTTATTAAACCACGTTTTTTTTCTCTTAATAGGGTATGCTGATGTAAACTTTTGTTGAACTATTTTTAATTGAAAAAGTATTGCTGCATTAAAATTTTCTAGTGCCAAAAAATATGGATGGCTCAACCCGTCATTGATTGCTTTTGTTATTTGATTATATTGACCTTTTAAGATGTTAATTTCGCTCTCTATAGGTTTTAAATCGAGATAATGTAAAAATGTGTGAATACTTGTTTTTATTTTTGCAGTACCTAGCTTGAAGGGTAGGATACCTGAATTTTTTGATAGGTTAGTTATCTTTACTTCCTGAAGGCTTGCCAGTGTTATCAGAGACATTCTGTAAAAGAGGTTGTTCAGTTAGTTTTGGGCGTTTAATATTTTGTTTAGATATAGCTACAGATTTATCGGTCGATATTGTTTTAATATTTTGTTCTAGTACGGTTTCAGGGGTGTACTTGGGTAATAGTTTGTTTCTGGGAGTAATTTTTTTTATAAATTTTTGTTTGAGGTTGGATATCTAAATTCTTTTTCTCTAGATTCATTACGTTTACTAATAATTTTCTCTTTTTGTTTTTGTGACTTGTCATGAATTTGTTGATAGATTAATTTTGTTTTTTCTTTGTGGTTTTCTATGTAATTGTTTAGTAAAATATTGGTTACGTCTATGTCAAATGGATCTTTTGTATCCAAGTGACCATTAATAATATTTACGGGCTTTTGTTTTGCTAAAGAATGATAGCTACTGTTATATCCCAATATTGCATAAGGCATTAAATTTATTATAGATTTTTCATTGGGCTGTTTCGATTTTAAAATGCGTAAATGTTCTATGAGTGTAGAATGAAATCTCTCAATATTCCCATTACTTTGCGGATTTAGGGGGGTTGTATAATGAATGTCGATATTGTGGAAATTCGGACATAAGATTATTTTTAAATTGGGTTCCGTTATCAGGAATTATTTTAAGTGGTGTACCGTGATGTGTCATAAAAATTAAAAGGTTCTTAATTATATTAATTGCGTTCGGCGTTTCTAAAGGATATGCTTGTCCATATTTTGAGAATGAATCTATAATAGTTAGAAATTTTTGAATCGAGCCTGAAATGTATCAACGTGTATTATTTCGAATGGTTTTTTTGCTGTAGGTGTTAGTAAATATTTTTGTTTTATCGGGTTGCGGTCATACTTATTGATTTGACAGATATCGCAATTATTTATTCTATTTTCTACGTCTGCGTTTAAGGCTGGCCAATAATAATTTTGTTTAATTCTTTGTAATGTTTCAAGTATTCCACGATGATTAGTTTTACCTTCGTGGTGATGGGTAATAATTTCCTGTTGTCTGTGTTCGTCAGTTATGTCTTCTAGAATAGAGTTACATTTGACTAGTTTATAACTTGAATTTTTGAAAGTATCTTTTATAATATTACAAATTTCTGAATAGAACTCGTCAGATTTGAATAATAATGCGTATGTTAATTTGAGATCTACATAATCTTTTAGAAAATTTATTATTTCTGGTTTAAGTTGAGACTTGTCTATTTTTGCAAGGATTCTTTTTTTTATTATTAAATAAATGTCTTATTTTTACGCGTTTGTAAAGTTCCTTTTCAGAATATAAAAGAAATTCGATTATTACTTGATTATTATAGAGGTTTAATGGTTTTTCTGATATTTGAATCATTTGGACAGGATTTTTGATACTTGTGTGGACAGTATGGTTAGACTGGTTTTTGTCATTGTCTGGTGTTTGGTCAAGATTAATTGTTGTCGGTGCATTATTGTTTCCGAAGTTAATATTTAGTGGTTCTTCTGAATTATTTATTATCGGAGTATCGTCGTTATCTAGATTTTCCAGTTCGTTTATATTTGGCGGCTCATCAGATTATTTATCATAGAAATGTTATCGTCCGAATCTGAAATTTCTTTGGTATGTATTTCTACACGTGAAAGGGCGTCCGCGTTCGAATTTGATTTACCTTTTTTTATAGTGAATTTCATAATCAAATTCTTCGAGTTTCAATCTCCACCTAATTAATCGATAATTCGGTTCTTTTAGATTCATTTGCCACTCTAAGAGCTTATGATCTGTAACAATCTTAAATTTGCGCCCCTGTAGGTATGGTCTGAAGTACCTGGTCCCATATAGAGCCGCAAGGGCCTCTTTTTCAATCGTGGAGTAGTTTTGCTCCGCACTGTTAAGCGTTCGAGAGGCATATGCTATTGGTTTATCATTTCCAATCTCCCCCTGCGAAAGTACCACACCCAGTGCGAAATTGCTTGCGTCCGTGGTTAAATTGTAAGGTTTTGAGTAATCAGGGTATTGCAGTATCGGGTCATTGGTTAAAATATGTTTACATTCGTCAAAACATTTTAGAAAAGTTATGTTCAATTTTTGAACCCTTCTTTAGACAAATTGTTAAAGGTTTTGTTAGCTTCGCGAAATTCTTTATAAATTTACGGTAATAACCTATAAGTCCTAAAAATCCTTTTATTTCTTTAGTGGTTTTGGGGATTGGAAAATTTAAAATAGCATTGATTTTGTCTGGGTTAGGCTTGACCCCATCTGCTGTTATTATATGGCCTAGAAAAGCTACTTCCTTTTTGAGAAATTCGGATTTATCTAATTGAATTTTGAAATTAGTTTCCCGTAAGCGTTGGAATACTTTCGATAAATTATTAATATGCTCTTGAAGAGAAACAGAAAAAAATCACGATGTCGTCCATGTACACAAGACATGTTATTTTGTAAACCTTTAAGAATATTGTCCATCGTGCGTTGAAAAGTCGCTGGCGCGTTTTTTAGCCCGAACGGCATTCTAACGTACTCGTAGTGGCCATTTTCTACGTTGAACGCTGTTTTTTGGATGTCCTCGGGTGCCATTTCTATTTGATGAAAGCCACTGGCAAGGTCCAGAGTGGTGAAATATTGACATTTACCGATTTTATCGAGTATATCGGATATATTGGAATGGGGTACCTATCGTCGACAGTTTTTTCATTTACCTTCCGGTAATCGACGACAATTCTCCATTTCTTTTTACCCGAAGCGTCCACCTTTTTTGGAACGATCCAAATTGGCGATGACCACGGCGAATTACTATGTCTTATTATACCTTGCTCGAGCATAGAATTAATTTGCTTCTCTACCTCCGGTTTGTGAATAAAAGGATACCTATAGCTTTTGGTGTAAACCGGAATTTCATCCGTTGTTTTAATATTGTGTTTAATTTGATTTGTAAAAGTTAAGGATTCGTTTTCGTACTTAAATATGTCAGAGTATTTACGGCATAATTTCTCGATACAATTTTTCTCCTCGGAATTTAAATGGTCGGTTCTAATTAAGTTATTAATTTCGTTAGTATTGTTATACTCAGTATTGAATTGATTAGATTTAAAGTCGATATGAAAAATTTCATATTTATTTAAATCAATAGGTTTAACTTTAATGGTGCACCAGACATATGCCGACATCACCTTCTTGTTTGTTTAATATTTCGACCCAAGCATATCCGTTGCGAGCTACAGATAGTGTTTCTTTTATTTCCAGGTTTTGAATTTCTTGATGAAGCACAATTACGTGACCGTTATCTATTGTAACTGGAATATTCAGTCTTTGACCCGTATGAGATTTTATGTTAGCATGAAAAGTTGCATTTATATCTGATAAATAATATTTTATTTCTAGATGTTTATGAGGCATTTTAAACTTTGAATTTATAAAATCTAACTGACGTGTAAATTTCTAAGCTGATTAGGCCATCAAAAATGTTATGAAATTTAAACAAATGAAATTTAAAATTTTAATCAGTGTCAAATTCTTTAAAGCTAGGAATAAGCATACAGTGTGTTTGTTTGCTTTGCGAAAAAATTGTCGAAACTATAAAGGGTTCCTCGAAAATGCAATTTGAGTAATAATTTTCGGCAATAACGGGATTAATAAAAGATTTTGTCGCGCCTGTGTCGATCAATAATTTTAGAGGGGGATTTTTTATTTCTACATAGGGTAGCTCTTTTTTATCGGATAAAATATTAAGTCCCATTAAGTTTCGAGATCCGGGTCTGGGGCCACTGGAAAATTTTCACTTTCGTCTTCTTGATATTCTTGATTTCCATCATATTCTACGTACTCTCGATATTCGTGTTCGGCGTATTGCCGCATTTCTTGAGTGTTTTCGTGTTCAATATTGAATAATTCTTCTGATGTGAAATTCGGCCTACTAGATGGGCCAGATTGTGTATGTAAATCTCCTGTAAATTGATTTGTTGGTCTTCTAAACATATTTCTCGTTGAAATATTCATGGGCGTGCTTTTCGCTTGATGTTGGCTATTTTGTCCTGGTTTCCATACATTTTGTGGTCTTCCAAAAGTTTGTTGATTCGTGGGGAACCTGTGTTGTGGGTAGTTTGTTCTTTGTTGCACGTTTATAGGCCCGGTATCCTACTATAATTTCTCTTAGAACTCGTCTGGAAGTCCTTTTCTTTTTCTTGGATATTTTCTTACCGTTGCTCTCGTTGATTCTTCCTCTTGGGTTACTCAGTTCACCCAAGATTTCGGTGATTAATCGTAGAAACGAAAAGATTTTCGCACGATGCAAAATCTTTCACCGATCCGTACGACTGCGCCAGTTAACTTCGTGGCCGTTAACGAAGCCTTTTTAAAAAATATTTATTTTACTTAACACAAGAATGATTTGAATTAATAGTTAAAATTATTTATTAACAAATATTATATATTAATATTACAAGTTGATAAGTTGAATCGTCACGTCAGAATGCTTGTGGCAGCGCAGCTCTCGAGGTTTTGTGAACAAGGGGTTCGTTCATCGGGTGTCCTCGGTGGTGTTCGTCACTAGTAGTACAGAGTGGGTTGCTTAGATAACATGCTCCTAGCATTCAAGCTGCTCGAAGTAAACTTTGCTTTAAAGTAAATTCAATGTCACCAACAGAAATGCCAGCGGACAGAAAATTACTTTGTATTAACCAATATGATAACCAAGCCCTTAAGGTTTTTGAGAAATTTAAATATTAGGAATTGCGACTATATTAGAGCCAAATCCCCCAATTCTCTAGAAGAAGCTATAAGCTATTTTATAGGAAACGGAAATTTTTTACAGATGCAACAGCAAACACAAATTATACAAGCTAAAAGCAGCATTCCTCAAAAACCTGTTAACAATCAAATCAGTGCAAATAAATTTTTTAGTACTTTGAGAGCCCAAAATAATTTCCAAAATTATCAAGTACCCTCTATATGAACTTTCAAATACCTAATAGAAATTATCAAATGCCTAATATAAATAATGTACCTAAACACCTGCAAAATCATAATTTCAATAATTTCCAAACTCCGCAACAATCCAGCTTCCCAAGCCAACCTATCAATGTTGAAATCCGTCCTATACAATATAAGTTCCCGACTAATGCACAGACATTTGGACAAATGAAAAATGTATTTATGCCAAACCCGGCAAACTCACGTAATATGCCAGAACCTATGTCGGTACAATCCAGACAGCCCAGCATACAAAAAAGAAAATAATAACTTTAATCAAAATCCGTGTTTAAACCAGCAGCAAATACGACAATAATTTCTATGGTTCCAACAAAGAACGTCACCTAAGTACATAGCGCAGGAATTACACGCGATTAATAATGAACGGTTAAACGAAAACGATTATTGTCCCCCTAACTATGACAATCAGACTTTCGATAGTAAACCAATTTTAAATGAACCGGAATTTAATTATGAACTATCCGAACCGAATTATAACTTCCTGCAAATCGAAAATGAAAGTGATAATAGTTATCACGTGCCGAACGAAATTTACGAAGGTGCAA
>JANEYF010002168.1:0-66819 GCA_029963845.1 Rhamnusium bicolor
TAATCCTTAAAATTAGTCATTTTGCAGAAAAATTGGACAAGTCCAATGTTTACATACATGGTAATAATTCTGTGCTGAACAAATATGAATAAGTCCTCGACATATGCAGCGCTGGCTTCTGACAACTTTTTTTCAACTTCTGTCATCTACCAGACAGTAGTCAAAGTATACATGTCATTCTGGATTTCTAACGGTTCAGATTAGTCGTAATTTGTTCATCTTAGATTTCAGATGGCAGCGCAGATACGCATGTTCGTCGGCTGTTGTTTTACTCTTGTATTTTTGTCATGAAAAGTGAAGGAAGATTTGTTTCGGTTGCAGAAGATAATGTCAATTCACGAAAAAGTCCCAATCGAAAAAAGAAATGGCCAAGTAATCAAGTTGTTTTTATTTTCAAATATGAAAATTGTACATATATGAGGTACATTATATTACTTTGAACAAATATCTTTCTATACTTGTTATTTTAAACAAAAGTGAACAAGTCCCTGTATTGGTTAATGCAGACCTAAACAAGTCCACCCTTCTTTATCAATACTGAAAAGTTCTAATGTTTTTTGTAAACAGTTTGAAACTGTATTATTATTTTTTATTCATATTTGACTAGTGTGGTCGTGGAAATGTTACAAGCAGTTTACCTAAAGATAGGTACTTTCTTTTAGAATACATGGAATTATCTCAGGAAGAAATTGTTATAGTTTGGAGAATTATGTATTTCGGACGTCAAATTTTGCGTAGAGCTCTTCACTTTTTGATAATTTATAAAACTTTTGCAATACAAAGAGAAGTGATTAAGCATTAATAGGCTCATATAGCATAATATTTTATTCTATGTTCTGAAAGCTTACACTGTGTTTAGCATGTGTGCAAATAATTTTATAAGACATTTCCTTCATATGTAAAAAAAATTTTAATATCAGCGAGCTGAATGGCGCTCCATTGTGAAACGATGATGTCGTCAGATCTCATGGACTCTACAACTGCTAGCCGGTGCCGACTGGATTACGGGCACATAGTTGAGCCGTTTATCAAAGTTAGATATAGTGTTTAGCAGTTAACTATTTTCGTATTTTTGTTTCCTATTTTTTCTTAATGTAAAATGGATAGTAAAAGAAAAAACTACAAATACTGTGTAGTTTCCGAGTGCAAGAATACTACTGTGATAATGATAGATAAAATATTTATTAGCTAAAAGCTCTAGATAAGCCGTGAATGTTTTTTCTGCATCTAAAAAGTTAATTGTTTTTATCAATTTATTGAGTGAAAATGGTGTACCGGGTGACCACGAGACCAGGTACCCCCCACTTTTTGCATTATTTTTTAAGATAAAAATAAGTGTGTAGGATATTTGGCATAAAGTTACATTTTTTGAATTAGCCGGACTCAAAGTACACTTCCGGTTTAATCGCAAATAATAAAAGTAAGGGCAGAACATCTTTTTTTCTGTCAGCCGGTAAGTGTGAGCGGGTGAACAGTATGGACGGGTGAACAGTATGAGAACGTGAACGACTGATATGTGCATAAGCGTGCGCGTGCTCGGCGCGTCGCAAGGCATCTTCCTCTGTCGAGGAAAAAATTTGTATATTATTAGCCGCCGCGCCGTTACGATGCGTCGGATCGAATTCGGTCATTAGACTTTTCTGCGCCGTTCGTGACGTAGAACGTCACTCCGTACGCGATTTTGTCGAAAAAGCGATTTTCGGAATTAGCCTCCCCCTCCCCGACCCTTCAACCCCCCCTCGATTTTTTTCCGGAAATCCCTTCCCGAATAATGCCCGCCCACGGAAGCGCGTTCCTTAATCTGCCTACAAAGTATTTTTTTTCGGACGATCAAAAATTTTCGGCGCGTCGACGGCCGCCACGCCGTCACGATGCGTCGGATCGAATCCGGTCATAAGACTTTTTTCTCGTCGTTCGCGACGTAGAACGACGCGCCGTACGCGATTTTGCTGAAAAGGCATTTTCCAAAATTAGCCCCCTCCCCCGACCCCCCACCCCCCTCCGATTTTTTCCGAAATCCCCCCGCCGAACGACGGCCCCCCACGAAAGCGCATTCCTTAATTTGCATATTTACCATATTTCGCGACCATTTGAAAAAAAAACGCGAAAAAGCGATCGATTTGGTACCTGTACAGGCCAAACGGAGCGTCGTACGCGTTTCGCACCCCTATACTTTTTTGTAGGCCTGGTCATTGTCCTTTACTATTTGGGGGTCGCGACCCCCCTCGTCTCTACTCGGGGGATGTAGCAGCCCCAATGGTGGGGGGTGGGTTGAGATGGAAGTTTTTTCATGTCGTGTCGCCCCCATGCCCCCCCGGGATCAAAACGGGTCTCGGAGGCTCGGTGTAGGCTACTCTTGTTGCTCATTGGGCGGCAAGGGGGGGGAATTTTCCGGGTCCTATATCTCGGCGACCGGAAGAGCTATCGAAGCGATCTCGACGGCGTTGTACTCGTCTGGTGGTCCCATACCTGCATTGAGGGAACCATTTTTTGGAAAAATCGATTATTTAAAAATTCACCACCCACCCCCGCGAAAACGGGTGGACAAACCATCTATGTTTATGAGAACAAAATGTACGCAAAAGCACCCCTTTTACGTAAAAAAATTCGTCGCGCGTCCAGCGGAATTTTGAAAAACCCTCCTGTTCCAAATAGTAAACGTAACTTTCTTATTTTTAATTGCACCCTGTATATTTTTTAATCTTATCCGTTAGAGGTTTGAGTTACCTTTACAATGTTTTTCAAAATCAAAATCGAATCATGATGACCTTGAAAAATGGATTTGTTTGTGACTGATTATTGGGTGGTCATGAGTTACAACAATTAAACAGCCGAAATATTTTTTTTCAATGGTACCCTGTACATTTTTTACATGCCTTCGGTAGAGCTTTAAAATTTAAATTAACTTTCCAACGCAATATCAAATTTTTAAGTCGGTCCATAATGGACTTGTGCAGTTTGAAATTCTTGATTAGGCGTTTTGATCTTTGCTTAGACATTTCAAAACATACTAATATTTTCTGTTAATTATTGACAAAAATGCTAAATCTTCATTGTCATATCGATTTTGATTTTGAAAAAACCGTTGTAAAGGTAATCAAACCTCTATCGGATAAGATTAAAAAATATACAGGGTGCTATTTAAAATAAAAAACGTTACTAGTACTTCCGGTTAAACAGGAAGCGTATTTTTTGGGTCTGGTTATGTCAATAAATGTATTTTTTTGCCAAATATCCTGTACTCTTATTTCAAATTTTTATCTTGAAAAATAAAGAAAAAAGTGGGGTGGTACCTGGTCTCGTGGTCACCTAGTATAAATTAAATTCGGTCAACCATCAAACTTCTTCGTCTAACAAATACTAAACTTCAGCGTTATCAGAGCTTTGAGTTCGAGCAAATTAAACAAATGAACTACGTAAGGCTTTACCTTGAATAAATAATAATAAGTTCTTGTATGGCGAAAACTTCATCAATTGTTCCCAACTGACGTTTGTGAATATTTTTAATTTTGTTATTTTTTTCATTAGGTATATTATGTTAGAGTAATAAGAATTGTTTCATGTTTATAATGTTACATTATATCTATGATATTGAGGGAACCGATTAATTGTGATGATACAAAATTTTTAAGCGTATTTTTTAATTGTATCCAACTGAATAACTTTTTAATAAAACGTTGTAAATTCTGATCAATGTATGTAATAGATGCAGATACCGATCAATTAAGATAAACAGTTGTTTTATTGTTTGTTTAATTACCCACACAATTTGGTGATTAAAGATAGTGTGGACACGAAAAACTAACCGCAAGTTAGTTATTACCATTATACCAGAATCACATCTAAATAGTTTGATGGATGAGGGTCATATATGAATAAGCGGTTTTAATTATCTGAAAACATAAAGGAAGGTAATAAAAATAGTATTAGTAACTTTTAATTCATTGTGATTTACCGCAAGGAATAGTGGATAGTTGAAATTTCCTAGGGGTAATGCTTCGAAGACAATGGGTATCTGAGATCGTGCTAACATAAATCTTATGTCCTTCATGGTGTTTACATCGGCTTTGTACCATTGTGCATCATAAATAGCTTCGCTCATAGATAACGTCTAAAATTTAATAATTTTGTATATTTAACTCACAATTTTCACCATTGTTGATAATATTACCTCATCCATAATCCTTTGCCCGGCATGACAAGCCGCAAACAGTACTACTAGGGAATTTGTTAAGTAACATACAGCGCCAATCGATTTACTCTAAAGAATATAAAAAATTATTTTTTCCTTTTCTTTCTCGAGACTTTCTACCATATTGTAGGAAGTCCCAAGAAAGAAATAGAAAAATTAAGCGAATGTCACAAACAACATTCAGACGACATAAAAATAACATTATAAATAAAACTCACAGCGACGCAGATGAACTACTAGTCTCCATTAGGAACCGATAAACAAATACAGAGCACACATGTATATATGTGACTAGTACACGAGTCCAGGAGGACTCTAGGCACGGTTCTATAAAAAAAAAATCATTTTGAATGCAATACCGGATCGGCAACCTCCATGCGGTGTACCCTAGATAAGCTGAGGAAACTCTGTCTGAGAGATGTCGGCCATGGATCCTGGGCTAAACATCCTGGTACTGTTAATCTCGGTTCCATGCAACTGATAAGGAGGGGCCGCTCACGACCGACCCCAAGCTATTGGAGGTCAGAGACAGGTGGAAGGAGCCCCACCGGATGATCTCTCAACAACGGTGAACATGGCGAAGATTTGCTTGCTTTCAGTGGACGAGAGAACATCGGGATAACAAGATATGCACAAGTTTCTCCGGCATCCAGATGCTTCCATCTGCAAGCTGCGCATCTTCAGAGAATTCCCTGGATCGTCCACTCCTGAGATGGAGGACTGCAAATTTGTCCTACCCCAACTCCATACCAATTTTCCGCTTCTTTCTTCGAGCATCCTAAGAGCATGTTAAAATTCGCGCTTTACAGAGGCATAAAGTTTAAGGTCATCTGTATAAAATAAATAGGTGACCTTATGCCTCAGATGGCTAAGTGGTCCACATTAAAATCCGTTGGTTTGGCGGTTTCCAACAGACCACAGCAGCAGTGAGGTGCAGAAGAGGAAAGCAATCGGGGAATCACCCTGGAATACTCCTCTCCTGAATGTCACCACGGCCGTGACCCACTGTGCACCAGATATTATGGTGAAGTGATTCCTCCAGAGCCGCAGCAGCTCTTGTATACATCTCATTAGTAGTACTGGTACTTCAAGGTATTCAAGCAAATATAGCAATAGCTCGTAAGATGTTGTATCAAATATCTAGGATATTCGATCCCGGCCATTGATAGATTCCGCCTGTATTACATACAATCGTGTGTAATACAGCGGACTATTAGTAGGCCCTCCTTGCAACCTGCCATACAGTTCTTAGCATCATGCTGTTTCATGTATCTACTGGAGGACCGGATCAACAGACCTCAGTGTCCGAGCATACAAGATGCGTGTAAATATCTTGTATCAGGAATTGAGGAAAGGCCTATAAGTCTTTGGGTAGGAAAAATCGCCTTTTTTGGAGATTAGCACAGTACATAATTCGACAAACCAGTCTGTAATCTGCCGCCCCTTGTTCAAGCATGTGTTGAAAACTCGCATCAGACGTCGGTGAATGAATCTTAGTGATAACAAAAGCTTGTGGGATTTCGTCCGTACTGATTGACGGACGCACATATTCTAGTTCTTTAAGATGTCAATGGCAGATGGATGCGTCGTTTTGCTGATTCCCTTCCAAAACGTTTCGACATCTGCTACAGTCAGTAGATTATCGACAATACACAGTAGCTGTAGAAACATTCGGGAATAATTCATACGGTACAATGTGTTTTGTTCCATATTCTTCACAAGCTTTTTCAGCGTTTTCTTGACGGCCACAAGTACACGATTCCCATCTGGACAATATTGTTTGATGGTATACAACACTGTCTGATTTAGAGTGTGGTGTTGGCATCTTAATCGTGTTACTTTGTGCCAGATTTGTTATATAAATCCTTTACCTAAAGTCATATAATCTTCCACACTCTAGATTCGAGAAGAATGTTGAATGACTGACTGTATTTTTCATTCACCTTTTAGACACGCCGCTTAGTTTTCTGTACCCCATTAACCTTGCATTGGGAATGCGTTGCTTCGCGGTGTTGTACACGGCACAGTTGCTCTGCCAGATATCTGATTTTTTCTGAATTTAAAAAGTCGAATGTCAGCCTGGTCGAAAACTCAGTGTTTATAGGTTCTTATAGAAGACACCATGCTGTAGTTTATCGACGTGCTTCAGAAACAGTTTTTCCTGTTCCGCAGCCTCGATGCGGGCTTTTAGGAGATTTGGTTGAATCTCAGTGACTAACCCCACATAACCATCTCGTCTGTCTTTTTGCCTAGTATCGAATGCGATACCAAGTTCACCTGCGACTCTTATTGCTGTCTTGAGCACTCAATGGTCCTCTGCCGCCAATTGGAGGTACACACGAGGAACGGACGAACTAAGACGAATGCATACGTGAATATTCATCATCTTGCGGATATCTCTGTGTAATTAACGCAGCTAGTTGACCGTGCACTTCACTACTCCAAAAGTGTATAGCAGAATCGTAAACTGTATTTGTTTTACATCCTGGATTATTATTATACTATTATTACTATTATTATTATTATTTGCATTAATAACATACATTCAACAAGTAATTCCCAGTAAATCCAAAAATTACAGCTCCTGTAAAGGACAAAAATCCAGAAGTATATTTTACCAAATTATTTAATTCGCCTGACATGCTAAAACAAATGAAATCATCATTATATGTTTAAGTTTAATACACATTAAAAAAATACCTCAAAATATGATTGTGGTACTGGATACAAAATTTGAGTTTGTCAGATCTTCCTTGAACAGTAGATTGTTCAAATATTTTCAAAACGTTTGATTTAAAATGATTTATATGTGAAATTAAAACCTCCACTGCTTCCCATGGTATAATAAATATTACTCCTGCTGGAGATGTGACATAGTATTCCAACAAACCTTGGATAGTTATTATTATTATCTGAACTATCAACTTGTCACCTTCAAATGGTAACCATATTGAATTAAAGGTACCACAGACTTCGTGTAGACCTTTATCTTTATTTATTTGTTGACATTCCTTGATTTGAACCAAGTGCACCATACCGTAAAATACGCAGCTGAAGATTAAATACCGAAAATAAGCTAAAGTAAAACGATTTCCTCGCTTTGCAATGGCATCAAAATCTGCGGGTTTTCCAAATTTTCTTGTATCAGCAATTTTATTTAAACAGTTTGACCACTTTCTATATTTGCGTGTAAAAGAAAAGTTTATCAATGTCAAACCAATAAATCCAACTAAAATTGACAAATCTTCACTTATTTCCACTTCTGTTTTATCTGAAAAATTAGACTTTTAAAATGTATGAACTTGTAGACCATTATTACTTAACATTTGTAATAAATTTAATAAACATGCATTTATTGAAATTTAATATTTTTTTGAATTTTTTATACAGCAATGTACATATTTTGAGCTCATTCAGAAGTAAGTTATTGATGAGATTCATTTCTTCTAAGAGAGCATTTACAATTTAATTGTGCGACTTAATAAGCAGGTTACCATTTCTCTCAGATGAAGACAATCATCAACATAAGCAAAACTGAGATAACTGAGGTAAGTGTCAACACAGATGGTGACTTCGTCAGTTTATAAAGTAACCGTATTATTTTCCGTAGTGTAATATTTGCTTGAGTGAGAGTATGGATTATACTCAAATATTGAGGTTAATGGTATTGCATATTTTTGAAAACCTTCTATATGTTGGAAACCAGATGTTTACAATTTTGCTTTCATTACTTTTAGATAAACAGTTGCGAATTATAAGCTGTGTGGAAAATTATGTTCACATCCAGCAGCGGTTGTTAGTAGGTTTGAGAACTGACTGAAACTGGATGTGATTTATTAATAACTTGATCATGCGTCCCAAAAAGACTCGCCGAAACATAGGATTTAATCGAATTTTTTTCTATTTTTAAAATGTCGGTATACTCAATCGAAAATATTGTAACTGACGTTAAAGCGTTTTTACTTTTTTACATAATTAGTTTCAGGCTCCGCCGTTCTATACTTTTTTGTTGATATTTCTATTACTTTATCTAAAAATCAAGGTGAATACTCGCATAATCCATTGTATTTGCAAAATCAGAAAATTTCCACATTAAAATCATTGTGAAAGCAATGAAAGCACGCACCTAAATTCGGTACACTCAATGAAAAACGTTGTAACTGCAAATACCAGGTTTACAAGTGAGATACCTACTTAAAGATTCTCATATGTTAATTTTTATATTGTACCTACAGTATTTGGGGAAGAGCTACAAATCTTAGGTATATTATATTTATTAACTTTGTGATTAATATTTTCATTAAAAATGATACTTTACTTCACATACAATTATATCTATTCTACACATATTAACGACTATAACAATGTAAAGTTGTTGATAAAATAGATTTAAATTTATTAATATGCAAGGTAAGTTACAATTTTCTATTATTTTAAAAATAACACCAAGAACATTGTAAAATCCTATTCATTATTCTCTGAAAACATCATTTTTCATGTTTATTTAGAGTAATGGAAGTCCATCAGTGGCGGTTGGTCAGGGGAGGCAGGAGAGGCTGAGCCTCCTCTACAATATTGGGAGAAGCAGAATATCTTCAGACTAATATTTTTCACAAGTAGAAATTTCTACTTAGGTACATCTCAATTCCCAATGTTGTTTATAATTCATTAATTAATTTTCGGTGTAAAAAAATTTTGCGTTTCCTTTCCACAAACATGTAACATTGTAGTCCGGATAGTCGAATCCACGTCTCCCGGTCTCCCATCGTGCTTCGTGTTTGCCCGGATGAACTGAGGTTAGCAGCCAGCCAACCCTCATTTCAATACAGTTTTCGTGACCTTGAATTTTTGGCGAGTATCTCAGCAAACATTCTGGATCTGTCAGTTAGGACAGCTAGCCTCTAGCACCCCATCTCTTTCTAGTTCATGTACACCTCAGTTGAGCGTTGATCTTCTCTCTCACAAGAGTATGAACAGTTTATAGAGCAAGGACAGTGGCAATTTTTGGTTTCGTGGGAGAACAACATAAACATACATAAAATATTTAACAGGTGGTTGAAAAATTAGTGTTCTAGGTGACAATATCTCCAACAACATGTCTTGTTGTCCAGACGTGGTGGATTATTTGTTGTTAAATTTATTTAGTTATCTTAGTTATGGTCAAACGGTGGGAATTAAAAAAATTGTCAGACCTACACCGCCAATGCCGTCATTAGTTTTCACAAGTGGTAAACAAAACAGAGGGTTTAGTGATAGCAATTATCAAAAAATCGAGTGGCTAACGACATCAACAGTTAGAAACAAATTATATTGTTGGAAATCTTTACTAACGATAAATCCTCAATTTGGAGCAGGGCCGCTTTTAATAATTTGCGAAATTTGTCACGAGGTTTAGAAAGGCATGAAAAATCTAAGGAGCATATTTCATCTTGGATTAAATTCTAAATGTCGGGTAAATAAAGTATTGTAAATATCTTGGATTCTGCGCATAAAAGAGAAGTAGAAAATTTTAATGAAAAAGTCATTGAAAATAGAGAAATATTAGAGATTAATTGATGCCGTTATATATTTATCTTCTCAAGAAAATTTTCGAGGACATGACGAAAAACGCGATTCGTATAATAAAGGAAATTTCAAGAAGCTAATAGAGAAACGTATGATCCAAAATTAGAGAACTTTCGCAATAACGAAACATTTCAAATAATTTATATAATGTTTTTTTTTGAAAATATTGAAGAATTAGATGATTAGCCACAGTTAGAGAAAGAAATACAACATAATATAACTTTGACAGGACAGACATACATTGCAAACAAATTTTTACAGAAATTTTGGACACCATTATAGTTGAAATTGACAATAGATTTTCCCATTTAAGTATTTTGCAATATTTCGATTTAGTAAATCCTAATAATTTTATAATGTTTTCTTAATCATTTCCTAACAGTCTAATGGACAAATTAATGGACCAGTATCCCTTTTTTAACCGTATTTTGTTAAGAAATTAACTATGTGTGTAGTATTCTGACCAGCAACTTTTAACAAATTTACAATCGCCTTAAGAAATGCTTACTTTTATATATAACAATAATTTAAAAAGCTGTCTCTCCGAACTGTACAAACTTTTATCTTTAGTGTCAACAATTCCGGTAACTTCAACTTCTGTAGAACGATCGTTTTCAGCACTTAGGCGCATAAAAATATTTACTCAAGATCGCCTGTCAAATATATCGCTTATTTCAATAGAAAAGCGTTTTTTGTCAGAGTTGAAGAAAAATGATTTATTTTCATTTTATGAAGAAGTAATCAACCATTTAGCTAGTTCTGAATATCGCAGGTTACCACTGGTTTACAAAAATATTTAGACTTTACACCAAAGATTAATATAGTTAGTTATTATTTTAGACGAAATATTTACTTACGTGATTTATTTTTTAGAAAATATTTTTTATGTAACTACTGTAAAACTACTTTAAATTTTATTAAAAGCAGTATTTTACACTCTGACAGTGATAATGAATACAATTTTTTGTTTGTAGAAAAACACTTTTCTTTATCAATTTTTTTCCAAAACTATTTTGATTTTTATTAGAAATAATTTAATTATAAGTAGGATAGTAGGGCTACTCTGGCGATCAACCCACGACAAAAAAAATGTAACGCGCTGTTGTACTACTCAAGGGTGGTGGGGAAATTATAATCATATTGAAATTTAGTTGCCTTTATAATTTCAAGCCTCCTCTGTGGACAATATCACGAGCGGCCACTGAAGTCTATCTTTCCGTGTGACCGTACAAGAAAAATTTTCCGGTGCGCTAACTTTTCCAGGGCGACTCCCTGAGTCCTCGCCTCTTCTGCATCTCACTGCTACCGTTCTCTGCTGGGCTCCGCCAAACCCGCGGGTATCAATGTGGACCACCCAGCGACCGGAGGCATAAGGTCACCCATCTATTTTATATGGATGATCTTAAACTTTATGCTTCCGGAGAGCGCGAACTACAAAACGCTCTTAGGGTGGTCGAAGAATATACGCGAGCAATTGGTATGGAGTTCGGGTTGGACAAATGTGCAGTCGTCCACCTCAAGAGAGGACGATGCGGGGAATTCCCTGAAGATGCGCAGCTCGCAAACGGAAGCATCCTAAGACATCTGGATGCCGGAGAGACCTATGCATACCTGGGTGTGCAGCAAAGGCACATCCAGGATGTAACACAAATAAAGGAATCTCTCCGCGGCAAGTACGGACACCGCCTCCGAAAGATTTGGTCTTCCGAACTTTCGGGGAAGAATAAGGTGTCTGCAACTAATATGCTTGCCGTTCCGATTCTGCTCTACTCCTTCGGAGTAGTAAAGTGGAGGGTAGATGAGCTGCGCCAATTAGACAAGAATACCCGCAAGATGATGAATATTCACAGAAGTATTCATCCTAGATCGTCCGTTCCTCGTGTGTACCTCCCACGTCAATGGGGGGGCCGAGGACTCTTGAGCCTGGAGTGTACGCATGGTAGAGTAGTTCTGAGTATGGCATGTAATATACTCAGGAGCTCAGATCCCCTCTTGCGGTTCGTAAAACATCACGAAACTGTAGGAGTGGGAGCAGGATTGTTCAAGGCAGCAAAAAGAGCCGCAGATAAACTCGGTCTCGCATTTGACGTCAGGGGAGGAGGCCGGCGAGGTGCTGATGTTGAGTCAGTCACCGAACTTCAGCCAAATCGTCTGAAAACCCGAATCAGAGCTGCCGAACAGGAAAATCTGTTTCAGCAGCACGTCGATAAACCCCAGCATGGTGTCTTCTATAAGAACATAGAAACACTGGGTTTATCGACCAGGCTGACCTTCGCCTTTCTAAGGTCAGCAGGGCTTAAGTCGGAGACCAAGGGATTCATTATGGCCTGCCAAGATGGTGTTATCAACACCTTGGTCTACCGTAGCCGCGTGTGGCGTGTAGAGGTTCCTGATATCAACTGCAGGACCTGCCATCAGGCGCCGGAATCGCTCATGCACTTACTATCTGCATGTCCCGTATATGTGATTTCGGCCTACATCCACCGGCATAACGCGGCATTACGAGTGCTATACTACCACCTAAGGCACTCGTACGGGGTAGACCAGACACCAGTGCTGCCTTACGTCCCTGGAGATATTGAGTCCGTTGTCGAGAACGAGAAATGCCGGATTTACTGGAACTACTCGTTCCCGACTGTCAGGCTAATCCAAGCCAATAAGCCTGACATAGTCCTCCTCGACCACCAACTCAAGTTGATGTATGTCATCGAGTTCTCGGCACCTGCAGAGAAAAACATCACCTTGAAGGAGGAGGAGAAACGGACCAAATATCGCGATCTCCGGTTCGAGCTCCAAGTGCTGTACCCAGGCTACTCGGTAAAAATGGTCGTCCTTATTATCGGTGTACTCGGAGGGATAAAGCCTACGCTGCGTTCGGAACTGAAGATCATACCGGCCTGCCAAAAATCAGCCGAGTGGCTGGCAGGCCAAATGCAGAAGGCGGTCATTCTGGGTTCTCTCCGTCTGCGTAGGGCACACGATTCTGGTATCTACAGTCGCTAACCCTACGGGATGTGGGGAGTGGCTGTAGTTGATGCGCCGGCGCGACTCCCGTGAGGCGTCGGAGGCCACGGGAGGACTGACCGGCATCGGATATTCCGGAAAAAAAATATGTAATATAATAATAATAATATAATATAATAATATAAATATATATTACGTACAGTGGAAATAGTTTAAATTATAAATACTGGATTTGTTTTTGTTACTGTTACTGTTCATGTTACTAGCCACTTAGAATACCTCTGAATGTGAAGTCGTGATTTTGAGAAAAAAAAACAAATCAATTTAGTTTTCAAAAATTCGAATGTCATGTTTCACCCATTCACCCCCGATCACCGCAACTTCAGTGTTAATAGGACGAAAAACAGTTTTTCATAAATAGTTTATACTTTATTAAATACGATTTGAACGAAACAACTACTCAGCGGGCAAATACCCCGACCTGCATTGGATTACACCTTCAAATCATGATAGATCGATAGCCAATATCATTTGTCAATTTCTAACCAGACATAGACCGGTTTCGAACTTATTTGTTCTCCTCAGTATGCCATAGGTTATGGAACAGACAAATGATAGTGGCCAACCTGCTAGTCATATACTAACTAAGGTAAATTGAGTAGTGGTGCGAGGTATGAAACTTCTCGTATGGTCTAAATGCTACTATCCGACCGACATCATAGATGTCTCTGTGGCGGATACCGAAGCATTACCGACTTTGGCAGAGTGTAGAAATTATTTTTATTTACGAATGTGAATATCGTTGCGCTCGTAGAACGGCTCGAGTTTCTAATGAAAGATTCGCCCGGTGAAAATGTAAGTCACCAGTATTTAATCCATTTAGTTTAAAAATTTCAAGAAACTGATTCAGTGTGTAATGAAAAAAAAATCATTAACGAAGAGTTCTCGACGAAGCAATATAGGTTGAAGTTCTTGGTCATTTCGCTATGGATTCAAACATCTCTATTCTAAAAGTAGCTGTTAATCCATATATCTGTTGGTTAGGTACATAAAGTGCTGAAGGTAAATTAGTATATTACATAACGAGCATGGAAAGTAGCATATAACATACGAGTGTGATGTAAATCACACGAATATGTTGAATATGTTAGTGCCCTTTTCAGCGAGTTGTGTACAATATTTTCCCCACAACACAGGACTACAAATTTTTTTTAACTATTTATTAAACTTTTGAAAAGATGTAAACTAATAACGATTCTTAATAGGAAACTGGAAAATTATTATTATAACACGGTGAGACAGTTTATTTAGATTTTTCTCCAGTACTAACATTTATAATTATTATTGTATTATATAATTGCAATTAGAAAGAATTATGATAATGCATATGTGTTTACAGTGTGGGATGACTGCTCTTGAATCAGTCTCTGCTTCATTTGGAATACATCATTTATCGCCTCCAAAATTTTATTTGAAATTTCCATTTTATTCGTCATAGATCTTTCGAACTCTTATAGAAGGCGATGTACTAGTTTTAATTAGTAATTAAAAAAATTCTAAATCTTTAGGTATAGACGAAACAGAACATTCGATGTTCTGTTAAAGCATATTTTCATATATATAGTTGCACCTCTTACTCACAAAATTAACCTGTCTCGAAAACAAGGTATTTATCCTGATAAATTAAAAATTGTTAATGTAATACCTTTATATAAAAAAGGAGATGCCAGCCTAATAACAAATTATAGAGGGATTACTTTATCACCAAGTATATCCAAGGTTTTTGAATCTGCTCTTAATAATCAACCCTAGACAACATGGCTTTACGAAACAAAAGTCTTGACACTGCAATTAGAGAATTTATGAATGGTGTTGTGAGTATTGTCGATAAGTCACAGGTTGATTTATGGTTCTTTGTTGATTTTTCGAAAGCATTTGACTGCGTTGATCATACTATTTTATTGTCGAAACTTGAAAAATATGGGGTTAGTAAGTGTAACTCAAAAACGAATTAAACCAATTGGTGTAATTCGTTTTTGACTAATCGTTTGCAACAAGTTAAGATCAACAACAGTGTATCACCTTTAGGAGATATCAGCATTGGAGTTCCTCAAGAATCGATTCTTGGACCAACCGTATTTATTATCTTTTTAAACGACTTCATCAATATCTTGCTGCTATGCTTACGACACAAATGTACTTATACTTTGTAATTCCATTGAGGAGGCTGAACATTGTGCTGTTCTAATGTATAACAGAATAAAATTATGGACAATCAAAAACAAATTGTGTCTAAACTCTGATAAAACTATTACAATTCTTTTTAGAACATCACAATCTAAACTTAAAATAAATGATGCCATCAAATTGGAAAATGGAAACTGGTCAAGCCATATAAATCGATTATTTTCCATATTATCAAAGGCTTGCTAAACTTTAGCAGTAATTTCCCAGCATTTTAGCTCTTCAGTTTTAAAGCAGTTATACTATGCCTCTTTTCATTCACTCCTTAAATACTCTGTAATCCATTGGGGTTTATCCCCTTAGGCATAAAGTATTTTTGTATTACAGAAACGTGCTATCCACATTTTAGCTAATTTAAATTTTAATGAAACATGTAGACAAGCTTTTAATAATCTTAAAATATTGACTATGATAACAGTCTACATGAGTTTTGGTCACCTTGTTAATTTCTGCTAATTTTTTTTAAATTTAATATACGTGTCATGTGAGTTTTAAATAAGATTTAATTTTTATACTGACAAAATTTCTTAAATATGTACTATTTTTGTACTGTTTTCTGGAAAAAAAATAGAGAGTTGTGGGGAAAAGTTCTTTTCTCACAACCTGTATATTCATTAACAGCCCGGTGAAAATGATTATGACAGAAGACATACTGGTGGCTTAAATTTTTACTGAGCTGTCTTTCATTAAAACTCGAGCCGTCCTACAAGCGCAACGAATTTCACTTTCGTAAATAAAGATAACTTCTATTCCTTCTGCCAAAATATAAATATTTTTTGAAAACTGTTTTTCATTTTATCAACACTGAGAAACAAATGCTCATAAACTGGATATCAAATTTTAAACTAAAACAGGCAAACTGATATCTTTGGCAGTTTTTTTTGTTTTCAGAAGAAGCTGTCAAAACAAAACACTCATATTTTTTGTTTCTGCTTAAAAACTACACAACTACACAATTTTTAATCGCAACATGTTGTATTTCCTATCTTTGAAGGGGCACATTGTGAACATTTATCGAAATAATTTTCTGTATACTTAAATGTAGGTAATATTCTTAATATGAATAATTTTCGACTGGCAACTCGGAAATGGAGAAATCCATATCACTTTTTTAAGTAGATGGATAGAACTTTTATGCTTCCTAAAACGATGAGTCAGAAGGTAGGGGGTTCCACTTGAAATTCCAAAATATTAGTGGCTGGGGGTGAAGAGGTGGAAAATAAATACCAATCAATAGGGGTTTCGAACTACCCCCTGGGAAATTAAATCGATGTGTTTTTTTCTCAAACTCATGACTTCACATCCAAAGTTATTCTAAGTGACTAGTGTTGAAATTGAAGTTTTGTATATTATTCAAATTTTACTTAGTTTAAATAAACCCATAAGAATACCAAAAGAACCAATTTTTCATTGTCTGGAACTGAATTTATTTGTAGTTGTAAGTTATTTACGTAACAAGACGAGAAAATGATTCTTTACTGGGAGAGCTGACAATTTCCAGGGCAAGCTCTGAGAGCCAGTGAGCCCACTAAAGAAAATTTCCGGGTGTGGTGTACAAAACTTTTTTTCTGCAACCGCAAAAAACTGTTTAACTTTAAACTGACAGAAGTCAGACGCTTCCTTTCAAAGAAGACTGGATTGATCATTTTTGAATTGTTATCAGATACTATTATCACCCAAAAGTGACATAAGGATCGGTAAAGACTTTACCGATCCTTCATGTCACTTTACCGGCTAGACCAGTAAACATGTACTTTCCACTCAAAAAATTAAAGAAAAGCAGTTAACTTTTATTTTTCAATATTCTTGCTGTTATTTTTCAGATAATAAACAATTGTAACTTTCCTTACATATCAAATTTGAATTTATTGTAATCAAACAATATTGTATCTAACTTTACATTGTTACGGCCATTATTATGTGTAGAACAGACAATTATTGCATTAGTGAAAACTATAGAAAAAGAGAGAAAATATTAACCAGAAAGCTAAAAAATATAACATACCTAAGATTAGTAGTTCTCATCCATATACTGTAGGTACATGCATATGAAAATCTTAAAGTGGCTCTCCTGTAAACCTGCTACTTGTTCGTTACAATGTTTTCATCCATTGCTTTTTCCACCAGTTAAACACACCACGTAAAATACACAACAACAAACTAGACAACCTGTAAATCCAAAAGCAGAAACTGTGCGGAAGATAACGTCAGACTGCACAGTCTTCTTTCATTTGAAATATTCTCCGCATAAACTTAAAATCAGTCAACATTTTTTGCATTAAGTAATTTATGCTAGAGGGGACTTTAATTATTGTAAACTTACTAATCAATGTAAATAATATATGCAACGAAAGTCCAATAACAAAAACAATGAAATACGATACTTCTATTATAGTTGACATAATACGAAAATATGTTATATCAGATTTCTCATCTTTTTTTAGGAAAACGATAAGTCTGAATGCAAATAGTTGTACATGAATAAAACGGTTTGTTCTTTTCAGCGTTGAACATTTTTTAAGTGAGACACTGACGAATAATAACCTACAAATAATAACCAACACAGTTTCAGCTGTCTTATATATGCATATATTTTTTTCTAGGAAATAATAATATGTCCTATCAGTTTATTAAAGGGGCAGTCTGGTTCAAAAGGGAATATTTACTTTGTAATTTTGTGTCTGAGATATAAAATTATGTATATGTATGTATTTACCTATTTTGCATAATAGGATGAAAGGAAACTAGCATGTTGCTGCCAATACATTAAGGAAACTATGTTACTAATTTAATTTTATTACAAACTTGTAATTTACGATGCGCCATTCCATTCCATTCGCCAACTTATTCATTAAAATTTAGAATATACCGAGGATAAACTGGCAGCGATTTTATTACAAAATGATAGGAATAATAATAATTAGCGCACATGATTCTACACACAAAGAAAGTATTCTTGTTTTAAATAATATAATAATAATAATAATAATAATAACAATGTTTATTTAGAAAGTATGAAATACAACTTTTGAAACAAAAGAAAATATAAAATATACAGTATGTATTTACGAATTAAGTGTATTAATAGATGTGAATAATAAACACAGGGAAATTCACAGAGAAAAATCTGCTCGTGGACTATGATATACGATAAATCAAAGTATCTGTTAAAGAAAAAAAAAGGAGAAAAAAAAACAGTGATATGCATAATTAAATACCACTCACTAAACTAATAAGCCAATTTCATATTTGAGACACATGTGCATATATATGCACATATATCCACATATATATACATACATACATACATACATACATATATATACACATATACATATTTGCACTGTAACGAAGTGATTATTTTATAGAATTAAAATATGTAACTACGTATTTGCCTGATTTAAAATATATTTTAAACATTTTAGTACCGCGCCCTTAATAGTGGTATTGTCAGTTGCTCATTAATAATAGTATAAATAATTTTTTTAAGATAGCTAGTACTAATCCGGTTGAATAAACATTCAAATATGCCGAGCTGCAGACAGTACATAAATCGCGAAACGCGAATCGCGCATACTGTTCCGGGCATTCCTGTGCCCGCACAAAGTGTAGGACCCCGAGATTGGAAACAAACAAGTTAGTTTTTCGTCTGGCCGCTGCCCGAAGAACCACGCTGACCAGCATAGTAAGTAATCTCGTTGTGAGTATAGAGGTATATAGGTATATAAATTTAATTCCGTAAAAGGTGACGTAGTTGCCATATTCCGCGCATCACTACCGCGTCTTCTCCTACTTCTGCTTTTGGCAGCGTTTAGTAGCTTGAGGATTTTTCAGAGCGTCAACAGGAGTCCCTTACTACCGCCAGTACCTATCAGACGTGCCGACACCGACCGCTCCGTAAATCCAGAGAGGAAGCAGCCCAGGATCCGGAAATAGGTATCAAGGTTTGATAAATAAAGGTTTGGTAAATAAAAGGTATTACTTGGCTGGTGTGTATTTTCCGGAAATTGTTTAGAGTTTGTAAAACGCGACCGCCCCATCCGTGGAGTCCGCAAGCGTAAAGCCGTATCCGCGAACTACCGGGTGTCTTCCAGGCTACCTGAGCACGTCATATTCTGCAGGGTGACTTGGAGGTACTATCATTAGCTCCCAACCAGGAGACACTTCTGTTCGAGTGTAGAACGGGAGAGCGGCTGAAGGTTGGAATCGTAACCGCGTTATACAGGGCTACCTGAGCACGTCATATTCTGCAGGGTGACTTGGAGGTATGATTATTTCCGTTTGACATTACCGTAGTCTCTTTAAATTTCCAACCGTTAGGCTTGCCACTCCTTTTCTCCCCCCCTCTAAACCGTCACCGCTAACTACCGGGCGTCCTCCAGGCTACCTGTCGAATCGATAAAAGTTTTAAAAAATACACAATTAAGTAGAGAATTGAAAGGCCTTTCAAAATATGTATCACTCGACCCCCTTGGCCATTTAAATTTGTTTAGGGGGTGGCCGTGTTTGGTTAGAGGGATGATGATAGGTACACAAGTACTACATTAAAATATGTCCCCCCTGGAAACAAGGTCGACGTGTTTCACCAATTTTTCAAAAAAATTTTTATCTCCAAAGTTATTCAGGGTGACTACTTTTGGTTGGGACACCCTGTATATTCGGGATTTTTCTCTTCCTTTTGCCCCCTCAAAAACTACAACCTCATTCCACACACTATCACCTCTATCGAAATCAACTCTCAAGTAAGTCGCGAATGCTCTCAGCCCATTTCGGAGTTCAATCACATTCGCCACTCTAAACCGAATTGATTTTTTCTTTTCCAATACGTATCATTTGCCTATTGAAATTTTATCAGATTCAGCATTTCTGGAGTTAATACCTAGTGTAGTGACATTGATAAAACCTCAAACAGCATTTTTTCATTTTGTAAGGAAATATTTTATATAGGCGACTAGCCTAAAATATTTCTTAAAAGTTTAACAAAATTGACCACTTTAATTTCAACTTTATCAAACGGCTTTCTCACCTTGAAATAACGTACATATGACATACAAAACGACATACAAAAATCCAATAAGTCGCCGAATGTGACAGACGTAAGTAATTTAAACTCTGTAAATCCGTGCAAAAGATGTAAAACAATTGCACAAAGTGGTTTAAAATGTGTGAAATGTGGTACCGTATCGTACACTAGCTGTGCTGATCGACTTAAAAATGTTGAATTTTTAAGTGAAACAACCATAAATTGTTATGATAATCTTGTAAACAGGGACAACGAAGACGAGAGGGACATATCCTTTTGTAATGTCAATAGCGACGATAATGATGATTCTGGATACAAAATGAAAATTTCATATCTTAAAGAACTGTTAAAACAAAAAGACGTAGTAATTTCTAATCAACAGGTGACTAGGAACTCTTTAATGGGAGCAAAACTCGCTACTAAATAAATTAATTGATCACAAATAATTTGGTATACATTTCAAGTAAACATCCTGCTGCGTCACCTATTAAGCAACATCTAAATCAATCGTTAGTACAACCAACTAATTATAGTTAGTAATCTACACTTGACGTCACCAACAACCAATAATGGTGCTAAATATTTGACCACCGTTTCCGCCAGTTGTTCCGGTAAAATTTAGTCTCAAAATTTAAAACAAGTTCATAAATCCGTACAAAGAAAAACCACGAAAGTGTAAAAGGCTATATTAGAATCCAATACGCAACTAAAATGCGATGATATTATTAATCTCAATGGCAAAGACGAACATTTACAGAGGTTGTTCGAAAACATAAATGTAGAAGTAATAAACCAATAATTGATCAAATAGTTTCTAATGATGTGACCTTCAAAACATTACCTAATTTTGAATTTCTGCACGTGTATAAAATACATCTCGAAATGAGAGCTGATAAGTTAAAGAAGTTACTAAAGACTTTATTTCCAGAAGTCACTGTTGATGAAATAAAATCCATGTCCCCACAATACTATTCATCATTTAAAGTCACAATCTATGAAAGAAATCTTTCCGAGGCTATGTCTACCAATGTGTGGTCCGAGGGTGCTCATATAAACCGTTGTTTTTTTCATCCATGGAGGAAAACATCTCCAGCATCCTAAAAAATTCTTCTACAACCGTATCACCATTGACAATTAATAATGATAACAAAGTCACTAAGCGCTGTTTCGTAAGTGTGATGCACGTTAACATCAATGTCTCTCAAATAAGGTAGATAATTTGTCTTTGTACCTTCATAAGAGTGCATTTGACATAGTCTGCTTATCCGAATATTGGTTAAATGCTGTTAATTTAAATACTATAAATGTACCAGGATATAGATTGGTAAGTTTATTTTGCAGGACTATAAATATTCATGGGTGTTGCTTCATTTTTAAAACATAATGTTAAATTTAAATATTTCCTACTTTCTGAGTTCTGCTGTGAAGTTGATGAAGAATTTTGTGGTAATGAGATTCCGTTTATTACGACAGCTTTTGTAACTATATATACATCTTATGTTAGGAAATTTGGGGTCTTTTTTGGAGAACTTGGAAATCCTTTTGGAATTTTTTTAGAAACAAATACAGAAAAATAGTGCTTACTGGAGACTATGTAAATTTTAGAACTGCTTCTGGTAACCTCAGTGAACTTATGTCTCTTAAATTCATTTGGCCTAACAATAACTATTTCCGAGTTCACCAGGATTACGGCCCAATCCGCCAGTTGTATTGATAATATCTTGACAAATATGAGTGATAATGAACATTAGGTGGGGTTGATAGACCCATACCTGTCTGACCATTTTGAACAGTTTATTAAAGTATGCGGCAACAACGACACACCAGAATGTATCTTTCGCAGGCGTTTCACTAATCACGGTTTGATTAAGTTTAAAACTCACTTACAGAATACAGATTGGAGTGTCTTCTATAATACAGTCTACAATGCTTCGTGTTTGTCGAAATTTCTAGTACACAAATTCAACTTATTAGCAAAATAAATCTATCCTCTAAAGAAATGTTATTTAAATAAAAAACGGCAAATAAATTGGTATAATGTCTCATTACGTAGGAAAAGAGATATATTATCCTCTGTTAAACTAATTTATAATGTTACGAGAAACCCTGATTATTACCATACTTAATAATAGCAATAATAATAATAATAATAATAATAAGTCACGGAACTTCAGCCAAATCGTCTAAAAGCCCGAATTAGAGCTGCCGAACAGGAAAATCTGTTTCGGCAGCATGTCGATAAACCCCAGCATGGTGTCTTCTATAAGAACATAGAAACACTGGGTTTATCGACCAGACTGACCTTCGCCTTTCTAAGGTCAGCAGAGCTTAAGTCGAAGACCGAGGAATTCATTATGGCCTGCCAAGATGATGTTATCAACATCTTAGTCTACCGGAGCCGCGTGTGGCGTGTAGAGGTCCTGATATCTAATGCAGGACCTGCCATCAGGCGCCGGAATCGCTCATGCACTTACTTTCTGCATGCCCCATATATGCGATTTCGGCTTACATCCACCGACATGACGCGGCATTACGAGTGCTATACTACCATCTAAGGCACTCGTATGGGGTAGACCAGACACCAGTGCTGCCTTACGTCCCCGGAGATATTGAGTCCGTTGTCGAGAACGAGAAATGCCGGATTTACTGGAACTACTCGTTCCCGACTGTCAGGCTAATCCAAGCCAACAAGCCTGACATAGTCCTCCTCGACCATCAACTCAAGGTGATGTATGTCATCGAGTTCTCGGCACCTGCGGAGAAAAACATCACCTTGAAGGAGGAGGAGAAACAGACCAAATATCGCGATCTCCGGTACGAGCTCCAAGTGCTGTACCCAGGCTACTCGGTGAAAATGGTCGTCCTTATAATCCGTGTACTCGGAGGGATAAAGCCTACGCTGCTCTCGGAACTGAAGATCATACCGGCCTGCCAAAAATCAGCCGAGTGGCTGGCAGGCCAAATGCAGAAGCCGGTCATTCTGGGTTCTCTCCGTCTGCTTAGGGCATATGATTCTGGTATCTACAGTCAGTAACCCTGCGGGATGTGGGGAGTGGCTGTAGTTGATGCGCAGGCGCGACTCCCGTGATGCGTCGGAGGCCACGAAAGGACGGACCGGCATCGGAAAACCGAAAAAAAAAATAATAATAATAGTAATAATAGTAGTAATAATGTTTATTCCTAATTATATTCATACAATTTAATCTTTGTATAAAATAAACAATTAAACAAACATAATTAACCACTGAAGTAGATGATTCTCCTTGTTTATGATAGAACAACATATTTAAAATAATGCATTACGTAAAGAGTAGAGTATTGATATAAAAATTGCAAAAAATATGGTTATAATGACATTCTTAATGATTCTGATAACAAAGCAAGAGACACATGGAGAATTATTAACCTTGAGATAAACAAAACTTGTAAAACTACTCCAAATTCAGATATCTCCCATGATACTTTCAATAGTTACTTCACATCGGCTGCAGAAAGCTTAGTAAAATCCCTGCCTAATTTACACCAAAATTGCAACACTGACATTTTAAATAATTTAAATACACCCTATTTTAAATTTTTTTATTTCCAGTAACTGATCAAGAGGTAAGATCTATATATCCATCTATCTATCTATCTATTTTTTTTTTTGCAGAGGAGGGGAAATCTTGCATAAGACTCCGGTTGATCGTTGATGCCGGGAGTGTCGAATTCTTACCGACTAAAACTCCTCCCCTTCTTCTCGCTCATCTCACTGGAACCGCTTGCGCATTACTTACTACTGTCTTCAACAAATTGGTCTACCGTAATCACATGTGGGGTGTAGAGGTTCCTGACATCAACTGCAGGACCTCCCTCCAGGAGTCGGAATTTCTCATGTACATATTTTCTGCATGCTCTATATACGCGATATTAGCCTACATTCATCGAGATAACGCGGCAATACAAGTGCTATATTGCAGCTGAAGGCACTTATACGGGATATAACCGAAACCAGTGCTACTTTACGTCGAGAACGAGAAATCCCGTATTAACTGGAACTACTCGTTTCCGACCGTCATGATAATTCAAGCCAATAATAGTCCTCCTCGACTGTGTATGTCATCGAGTTCTCGGTACCCACAGAGAAAATCATCATTTTGAAGGAGGGGGAAACGGAACAAATATCGCGAACTCCATTATGAGCTCCAAGTACTGTATTTTGGCTACTCGGTCATAATGGTCATCCTAATACTAAGTATAGTCGGAGAAATAAAGCCGACGATTCTCTTGGCATTGAAGACCACACTGGCTTGTCAGAAATCAGCCGACTGTCTGTTCCTAGGGCACGGCGTGAGGTTCTATCCACACACGAGGTCTTAAAATCTCACCTATGCCATTTCGCGTTCACCTAGTGAAGTTCTATCCACAGACGAGGTCTTAGAACCTTCCTGATAGTTAAACTAAGACTGAGATGGAACTCTATCCACACACGAGGCCTTAGAGTTCTATCTTTACGTCAGCTACCACAAATAATGATAACCGCAGATCCTCGATGCTAGCGGTTAAATACATAACCCTACTTTTATCAATGAATCTCTGGTTTATTCGGACAACAGACAATTCGGACAAAATAATATAACGGTACATTCAGATACAAACGGTAACTAATGGAATTGCAAATAAAAACAGTAAAATGGTCAAAGTAATTCTTACCACTATCGGATTGCGGAGTGCACTGGAGATCGGTAACTGTGTGCTGCTTACTGGAACGGTCACTGGAGAAGAAGACAAGTCGAAGAAGTCGCAGACAAGTGATTTTTTCATGTGGTGTGATTCAATTTATATAAAAACGCCTGCCATCTGTGCGACGCGATAGCTGTCCGTGACAAACGTTATTTCAACTTATCTCGACACATCATATTTAAATAAATTACCTGCGTTAATTCATATAAACAAATGTTTATAAAATATACTAAGGCTGGGATTCGCCTTCTCATAATTTTTAAACTATATTTCCGAAAAGAAGCAGTTTAAAGCGACTTGGTACTAATATTTAAAATAAATCAATTAATAACATTCGGTAAATTATTAAATAAATAGATACATATTATATTACTATGAATAAAAGATTTCAACTTTCTTGGAAATTAAACTAAATTAAATTAAACTACTTTCCTCTTACTTGATTGAGTACAAATACAATAAGCGATTTATCATTAGAATAGTAAACAAACTAAGATTACCCTGACAAGAAACCGGTTTGAAACAATTATATTAGAGTAATAATTATTATTTCGAATACTCGACTTGCAAAAATAATTTTAACTTTGGTTCAAAACGGTTTTAAAAGAAGTATTAACACAAGTTATCGTATATAGGATGTAGCAAAGTGAACGAAAAAAAAACCCATTTAGATCTGATTACAATAGAAAATTAATAACGGAAAAATCACTTCGTTACAAAGTAATGTAAGTTCTCACAGAAAATATTATAGAGAGAATTTACTGAATAAAGACACATCATTGACCGAATATCTTACACTGCAGCATGTACCTGATTTGCAGATGAACTGATTGATGTGTTCTTAACTTCTCTTATTACAAAGATGGTAATGTTGTCATAAAGAGTAACGAACCTAAAGTATGTCTAAAGTTTCTCGAACAAAAGTATACTATATAAATGTAATGAGGATATAAAAATACTTTCATTTTATTAAAGATAGTAAAGAAAACATTTTCTATATCATGCCGATGGCAACTTCTGTTCCAATGATTCATGATTTTTCATCTTGCAAGAATTCTAAGTTTTATAAGAAAATAAGACCCATATTAAATAACATCTTAATTAAAATAATAAATATTCATTAATTTTTCATTAACATCGCAATAAATCAAATTTCTTGTAAGTAAAAATGATTTAATATTAGAAATACAAAGTTCAAATATCAACTACATAGAAAATGATGTTTTACAAAGGTTCAGTAAAATACATAGACTTCTTTTAGACAAAGAGGAAATAGTAGCTAGATAAAGCCAGTATTATCTTACCACCTATGATGTGGTACAGAAATAGTTCTTATTATTTTATACTGTATTAAAAGTTACTCAGCTTTTTATTTTATTTTAAATATAACATCTAATTTATTGGTAAGAATCCTTAAATTGCATTGTTCTTACAGATCAGTAATGTTAATTATTGATTAGCATATTTACTAATAATTACTGCCGTTAGGAGTCAACTTTGATCAGGATACTTCGTTGTAATGCTAGATATAGGTTAGAGTTGAAAAAAGTAGTGTAGGTCCGATATTCTACGTCTCTGGAATGCATTTCAATATTCTTCTTACACAAATATTTCATTCATAGTGCATAAGGAGCAACCTCCATTTGCCTTCCAGGTTCGACTGATTGGGTACAAAAGAGGGTGACCAATATAAAACAGTGGTTTACCACTAAAGAAATAAGAAATAAAACACTAATTTTCAATGTAATTTTATTATAAGCATGTGACTAGTTTTAATTATAATATAATGTGTAGAGAGCATGAGAGAAAGATGTCTGTTGCATAAATCCCTGGTTTACCCTCGTGAGCAACTCGAGCAAACACAGCAAGCGCAAGAAACACAGCGAATAGCACCAGCAAAATAAAAACCGTGTTTACTGTATTCGCAACGTTCTACGTGTTTGCGATCACCTCCAATGCCTTGCTTGCGCGCAGAACGATTTTAACAAACAGTAAC
This sequence comes from Rhamnusium bicolor, assembly GCA_029963845.1. Taxonomy (NCBI): domain Eukaryota; kingdom Metazoa; phylum Arthropoda; class Insecta; order Coleoptera; family Cerambycidae; genus Rhamnusium; species Rhamnusium bicolor. The sequence goes on from JANEYF010002168.1 coordinate 26,707, forward strand.
GAATGCAAAAAGTAACATAACAATAGTTAGTTAATAAGTTTCCATTCTATTTTTATTATTATGTCACAAAATTAGACGTAAAATCAAAATAAATCAAATTAATTTCAGTTTTAACCCACCGATCGATGTACGTGTTGCTATTATTTATATAACGAATAAATTCTGTTGTTGTTATTATTGATTTTTTAATCATTTATTTAAGATAGGCCTATTTTTGCTACCAGGGCCAATCACCGACGGGCTATCCTCAACCTGGAAAATTTGCCCAACCTCTTCTCTTTCGAAGATTAGAGATTTTTTACTTGCCTAACATTTAATAGACAAGAGACCAACTGATTCACATCCCTTCCGAGGGATGGTATATCACCTACACAACCCTCGCCTAAAATTGCATAACTTCTGCTTATACGCTGATATACAAACCACTAGAAGACGAAACGAAGTCATCGAGTTTCACGCTCGCCCCTATTATTATTGTTCAAATAAATAAATTCTGTTCCAATTTATGTCATTTCTTGTTTTAGAAAAAAAAGTGCAGTAATGGATTTATAACTACACTACTGCCGTAATAAATATCTTAACAAAACCGACATTAATTTTTTTAATAGTCTATAACAAAAACGATAATAAAGTCAGTTTACCGCACGTTGTGCCGGAAACGCTGGGTTTTCACATTTATTTGAATGCCTAAAATCTTAACTTTCCAACGGTTGTTAAAAAAAGTAGTAACTACCATTATGATAATTGACATTTAGTATTTTTAGACTATTCTAAGACACGAAGTATAAGATATGATAGGCTTACAATTAGACCTACTACCAGTAAAACAATGATGGAAATGTAAATTTATTCCCAGATCTGGTGTAACTCCTAATCTAATATTAATAATCTATTATTATATGATTTCAGTTATTTATTTATATCAGTATTGCACTGAAATTTGTGACTGAAAAATTCTATATCTACATTTTAATTGACATTCGTATTCGGTAAATGTATTGGATACATCATGGTGTATCTACATCATGCTTAATATATCTTTCTACATCCTTTAATTAAAATTAATTATAAACTGAATATTAACTACGAAAGTTTATGTGTAATTAATCATAGACAACAATAAAAAGCTATTTAATAAATTGACCGGTTTCTGCATTTATTACATGCCTTCATCAGAATTTACAAAGTTTTATTGAAAAATTGTTTAGTTGAAAATGATAGAAAAGTGTACTTATAAATTTAGCAAATTTTTTGTATCACTATTAACAGATTTTATCAATATCAAAATATCATAACATTATAATTCATTATTATGAATATATTATTATAATAAAAAAAAATGGTTAAATACAATTGGTGTTACAATAAATTAAACTCGGCCAACCATCAAATTGAGGTTAACAATCGCAAATCTTCGTCTAACAAATACTAAATTGCACCGTTATCAATGCTTGAAATTCGAGAAAATCAAACAAATAAATGCCATGAGGATTTACCTTGGATACATAATAGATTCATGTCTTTCGAAAACTTCATCTTGCATCCTCAAATACAAAATTACATGGCAAATTCATTTTCTAGTTTTCTATTACATGGTGACAGTTCTATTACATGATTACAGTTTTTCTCTTTTATACATATACCTAATACATAGTTAATTAATTTTCTACTAGATGGTTTATATTACATAGTTAATTAATTTTCTCAAGATCTAATGTTTCAACAACCTCATATACAAAGTTACGGTTCTTCTCTAGTATTTATCTATTACATGGTTAGTTAACTTTTGATTATATGGTTACAGTTGTATTCCATGGTTACAGTTTTATTACATGGTTACAGTTCTTCTCTATTATATATCTATTACATGTATAATTAATTTTCTATTACATGGTTAATTAATTTTCTCAAGACCTAATTTTTCAACATCCTCAAATACAGAGTTACAGTTCTTCTCTAGTATGTATCTATTACATGGTTAATTAACTTTTGATTACATGGTTACAGTTCTTCTCTGTTATATATCTATTACATGTATAATTAATTTTCTATATACATGGTTAATTAATTTTCTCAAGTCCTACTTTTTCAACATAATCAAACACAAAGTTACAGTTCTCTATCATATATCTATTATATAGTATTTAGGTCCAATGGTAATTTGTCCCTATTTTTGTTAAAAATGTTGCCAACGGCTTTTTATTGTAAAACGTTATATTATTATATTCACGTTGTTATCACGCTTGAAAATATGTCTTATATTTTGAGGTAACCTATAATTTAAAATATTTGATGTCGGATGGCTATGTTCTAACTAATGTAATGGCCCTCACAGTCTCATTTTAAACAAAATAATGCTGATTAATTTTTTTTTGGTAATTGTTGTTAAATAATATGTTTCAGCAGTATTTAAGTCAACATTATTTAGTAATTTTCATTTAAATCGATTTAATAAATGCTATTTTATGAGTAAATTGATAACTAGAACAAAAATTTAAAATTCTATCTAAACAGCTTTTTAATAAAACTTTGTGGATTCTGATGAAGGCATATAATAAATGCAGAAACCGGTCCATTTAGATAAATATTTATTTTATTAGTTGTTCAATTCCACATCTTTGCTAACTAAAGAAAGTGTGGACACAAAAAACTAACTATTAAATATGAACTCCAACAACATTTTATATTTAAACCAGAATGACATCTAAATAGATTGATGAATGAGGGTCAAATAAGTGTAGGCTGTTTTAATTATCTGAAAACATAAAAGATGTTAATAAAAAGATTATTAGCAAATTTTAAATCATTTTGATTTACCGCAAGGAATAGAGGATAGTTGAAACTTCCAAGGGGTAATGCTTCGAAGACAACGGGTATCTGAGATCTTGCTAGCATAAATCGTATATCCTTCATGGTATATGCATCCACTATGTACCATTGTGCATCATAAATAGCTTCGCTTATAGATAACGTCTAAAATTTTATAATTGTTTATATTTAGTTTACAGTGTTCACCTTATTGATAGTATTACCTCATCCATAATTCTTTGCCCGCCATGACAAATCCAAAACAGTGCGCCTATGTAACCCAATAAGAATAATATGGGGCTTATGGTTTTAGTCTAAAAATTATAAAAATAAATTTTCTTTTTGTTTCTTAGAACTTACATGAATAATTCTTCTAAGCTTGATTATCTAAAAAATACAGTTACCCAGTATGATACTGGAAAAATAAGCCTCTACTTCTGTGATTTTACGTTAAAGAAATAGTCAGTGAGTATTTTTGACAATCAGATTAAGATAAAAATAAATAATAATACGAGTCCCTAACGTTCAAATTAAGATAAATGTTTATCCAATTGCCGTATACATTTTAATAAAACATTGTTAACGATGCTAAAAGAAAAATTAAACAAAACTGATGTTGTATAATTTCTTTTCCGAATCGTTAGAAAATGTTATTATTATTATTATGTTTTATTCAAGTTATTAAACAAAAAACACCATCTGACTGTTTCTTTAATATAAATAGTCTTAAGATCCGAATTAAGGACGATCTTCACCCATCCGTTTAATGGATGAAAAATATTTTATATTAATTTTAATATGTTATAAAATATATCGCGAGTGGGTTGGCTAAAAAAATTCCTGGCAAGACTGATTAATTAAAAATTGAAATTTTTTTTTTTTAAAAGAAATTATTTTCCAATCGAAACTATGAAGCCTATAGAATATGCAAATGTTAGGTTGTCTATTTTTTTCCTGGCGTAACTATTGGGTTGGCAGGTATAAACAAGTAATTCGATACTAGTAATTTACATTCATCTGTTTAATGAATAAATAAATATAAAGGTAATTAAATTGCGAACAGAATTGTATAGGGTTGTCTGCGAAAAATCTGGTTTAAATTCCTGTTGGCGAACTTTAAAAAGCGAAATATTGGTGAAAATGAAAATGTGCGACAAAGAGGTCCGAGCAAACTATCCGGTGCGATAGAAGAGGACGCAGCATTACAGTTGCGCGCGGCTCGTCCATCGGATGAAAGAGAGTGCGCATACTATTTGTTCGTGCAATTGAGAAGGGTAGCGATAGACTAGTAAATACTCTGAGCATTATTTTGGAGCAACTGGCAGTAGACTTGAAATAAAATTATAAATTGCTAATATATATATATATATATATATATATATATATATATATATATATATATATATATATATATATATATATATATAAAAAACTGGTAGACGTAGTGGACGACTAGTTAAAAAACAAACAGCTTTTTTTATTAATGAGGATGCAGTCCAAATTTTGTTGGGTTAATAAAGAATACTCTTTTCTACTATGCCAAGCTTTCGAAAATATTTTATTTTCTTTCTCAAGACTACAAAAGAAGATAAAAAGGGTTCATAATTACATGTAAAAAAATTATAAAAAAGCATTTTTTTTACCTTATGCCAGTAAGTTGAGGTTATAAGTTAAAACTAACATCACGTTACACATTAAAAACTTTTCACTATGCAATGTTGACATCTACTTTATGTTTAATACATTTTAATTGCTGCATAATGACCAAATTAATCGAATAATGAATATGGGGATTCAACCCCATAGTGGATGTACTCCACTACTCTAGTACATGTCAACTGGTAATTGGTTCAAATGCAAATTGCTCTACACCAGAAATATTTCATGCCAACTCACCAACAATTCAACCAAAATGTAACTAACTAAAAAACCGCGGCCATTTTCAAAATTCTACATTTTATGAAAAGTTTGAATTTATTCAAATTTTTCTTCAGACAGGAGTGCTTGTACTCGGTGGAGTCCACTCACGGGGCTAGAGAGCCTCCTATATTGTCACTAAGTTATCTAGTTCCTGAGTACACTCCCCGAATAGAATCAACCCTCGATCTGATTTAATTTGTGAATTTGTAATGTAAACTTGGTCAGTTTTTTCCCTTTTGGATCGGTGCCACGGTCTCCGATTCGAAACGTATTGTACAGGACCACCCCCATTTATTGTCACAGGGTTAATTCCCAGCAACACGTTGAAACCAAGACTGAAGCAACGAACCAAAACGGAAAAAACTGTCCGTAACTCAATTTATTCAACTAAAAGGTGAAGTCTTCGCTGTTAGAAATGTCAAAAGGTGTATTCAACCCCCTATAGTTGTCACTGGGTCTTTTTTGCCCTTTGTATACTCCTATCAACGTGTCTTTCACTATTTATTTTCTTTCAAACACCGAAGTAAAATATATTACACTTCCTCTTCCCTATGTAACTAGTTAAAAGAATGTAAAATAGAATTTTCTTCCTCTTTTCAGTTGTTTATTAGGTTAGTTTTCCCTGAACCCGGTATTGCGGCTCCTGACCAGACGTCCTGTTGGAATTCAACCCCCATTGATTGTCACAGGGTTGATTCCCAACATCACGTCATATGGTAAGGACAGCAACACCGAATTCAGCGACACCTCTCCATATTATTTTACTTTAATTGTTAATTGATAAATTAAGTTAAGACCAAGAAGAAAAATATACTATACTTCCTTCCGTGGATCAAGTTCCGAGAAAATATCACCATTGCCTATAAGAGGTATGGTTGGATTGCAGTAGAGATTCCACCCTGAGTAGTGAATTGTCACTTATCCCCTATTCAATGTGCCACTCTACTGCCCCCTAAAGTAAAACAAAAGTTACAAAATGTTTTTTAAAAATTATTAGTAAATTGTCAAAATTAAATGATAACCATTATGTTCCCCATCCCCTATTAGTTTCATCATTGTGGAACCCAAATCTCCAGACAGGAGTACAATCAAGGATGACCACCCTATTTTTTTGTCACTGAGTTCATCCTTGACAACAAACGTTTGTCTCTTGTTAGGTTTGTTGTCAAGGATGAACTCAGTGACAAAAAAATAGGGTGGTCATCCTTGATTGTACTCCTGTCTGGAGATTTGGGTTCCACAATGATGAAACTAATGGGGGATGGGGAACATAATGGTTATCATTTAATTTTGACAATTTACTAATAATTTTTAAAAAAACATTTTGTAACTTTTGTTTTACTTTAGGGGGCAGTAGAGTGGCACATTGAATAGGGGATAAGTGACAATTCACTACTCAGGGTGGAATCTCTACTGCAATCCAACCATACCTCTTATAGGCAATGGTGATATTTTCTCGGAACTTGATCCACGGAAGGGAAGTATAGTATATTTTTCTTCTTGGTCTTAACTTAATTTATCAATTAACAATTAAAGTAAAATAATATGGAGAGGTGTCGCTGAATTCGGTGTTGCTGTCCTTACCATATGACGTGATGTTGGGAATCAACCCTGTGACAATCATTGGGGGGTTGAATTCCAACAGGACGTCTGGTCAGGAGCCGCAATACCGGGTTCAGGGAAAACTAACCTAATAAACAACTGAAAAGAGGAAGAAAATTCTATTTTACATTCTTTTAACTAGTTACATAGGGAAGAGGAAGTGTAATATATTTTACTTCGGTGTTTGAAAGAAAATAAATAGTGAAAGACACGTTGATAGGAGTATACAAAGGGCAAAAAGACCCAGTGACAACTATAGGGGGTTGAATACACCTTTTGACATTTCTAACAGCGAAGACTTCACCTTTTAGTTGAATAAATTGAGTTACGGACAGTTTTTTCCGTTTTGGTTCGTTGCTTCAGTCTTGGTTTCAACGTGTTGCTGGGAATTAACCCTGTGACAATAAATGGGGTGGTCCTGTACAATACGTTTCGAATCGGAGACCGTGGCAACCGATCCAAAAGGGAAAAAAACTGACCAAGTTTACATTACAAATTCACAAATTAAATCAGATCGAGGGTTGATTCTGATTCGGGAGGTCGGGGGGGTACTCAGGAACTAGATAACTTAGTGACAATATAGGAGGCTCTCTAGCCCCGTGAGTGGACTCCACCGAGTACAAGCACTCCTGTCCGAAGAAAAATTTGAATAAATTCAAACTTTTCATAAAATGTAGAATTTTGAAAATGGCCGCGGTTTTTTAGTTAGTTACATTTTGGTTGAATTGTTGGTGAGTTGGCATGAAATATTTCTGGTGTAGAGCAATTTGCATTTGAACCAATTACCAGTTGACATGTACTTAGAGTAGTGGAGTACATCCACTATGGGGTTGAATCCCCATATTCATTATTCGATTAATTTGGTCATTATGCAGCAATTAAAATGTATTAAACATAAAGTAGATGTCAACATTGCATAGTGAAAAGTTTTTAATGTGTAACGTGATGTTAGTTTTAACTTATAACCTCAACTTACTGGCATAAGGTAAAAAAATGCTTTTTTATAATTTTTTTTACATGTAAATTATGAACCCTTTTTATCTTCTTTTGTAGTCTTGAAGAAAGAAAATAAAATATTTTCGAAAGCTTGGTATAGTAGAAAAGAGTATTCTTTATTAACCCAACAAAATTTGGACTGCATCCTCATTAATAAAAAAAAAAGCTGTTTGTTTATATATATATATGTATATATATATATATATATATATATATATATATATATATATATATATATATATATATATATATATATATATGTAATATTATTTGTGATATTAGAGTATATAAATGTTCTTCTAAATAAAAATATGATAGTGATAGGTGCAAATATTAAAAAAAAAAATTTTTAAATAATTTGTTTGGCCAAAACAAAATTAAAAAAATTTCAAATTCCACGATCTTCAGTATTATTATTTCATTATAAATAAAATATAGAAGACATATTTACTATTATATTATAATTTAGAAGATTCATTTACTATGTACTTAGTGTATTCTCCGTACAAAAGTTATTAAATTCTTCATTATATTTATTTCCTAAAGCAGAGATTTTTTTATAACACGAGGTATGATAACCAACAAAATCGAGTGACGCGTTGGTTAGCTGAACTTCATTGTATTTAAAGTTCTTTTTTTTTACGAAAAGCCAACTTCAATGAACAATTTTTAAAAGTTTTATCATTAAAATCAATTACACTTTTTAGCCATTTTTTATCATAATATATTGTCAATCAATAACAACGATGCGTAGTAGCATGTTCTCTCGATTCGAATATTGAGGTTAACTGCTCCAAAATAATGCTCAGAGTATTTACTAGTCTATCGCTACCCTTCTCAATTGCACGAACAAATAGTATGCGCACTCTCTTTCATCCGATGGACGAGCAGCGTGTAGCTGCAATGCTGCGTCCTCTTCTATCGCACCGGATAGTTTGCTCGGACCTCTTTGTCGCACATGTTCATTCTCACCAATATTTCGCTTTTTTAAAGCTCGCCAACCGGAATTTAAACCAGATTTTTCGCAGACAACCCTATATCATTCTGTTCGCAATTTAATTAACTTTATTTTGATATAAGATTTATTCATTAAACAGATGAATGTAAATTACTAGTATCGAATTACCTGTTTATATCTGCCAACCCAATAGTTACGCCAGGAAAAAAATAGACAACCTAACATTTGCATATTCTATAGGCTTCATAGTTTCGATTGGAATATAATTTGTTCCTTTAAAAAAAAAAAATTTCATTTTTTAATTAATCATAGTCTTGCCAGGAATTTTTTAGCCAACCCACTCGCGATATATTTTATAACATATTAAAATTACTATAAAATATTTTTCATCCATTAAACGGATGGGTGAAGGTCGTCCTTAATTCGGATCTTAGACTAAAAGTTCCAAGAAAGATATATTAAAAGAATGCTACAAATAACATTCCAACAATTAAAAATAACATTATAAACAAAAGTACAGAGCACACCCTATATACATATGTGAGGTACACGCACTTACGAAAGTTATGAAACTAAGAACTTATAATTGAGGAGCAAATTGTTAAACGCATACTACTCCAGTTAACAAAATTTGAAATAATTCGAAAATAAACAATAACGGTTATGTTATAACAGTTAGTTAAGGATTTTTAATAATTGTGAAGGACGAAGGTTGAGGAGAGGAATCTGATGAATTATTTTAAACTTTTAAAAGTGTAACATGAATAGGTTTATTCTAAAAACCCCGCGCTTCTTTTACTTTGTAGCGAAATGGAATTGTTCCCTTTTGAAAATTTACTCCTCAATTATTACAATAGTGGAGAAACCATAGCATCAGGTAACTTAATATGTAAAAACGTAAGTACAGAATACAGAACTGTTAGATTAACTTTTGAAATTATTTTTACTCTAGTATATTTTTTTGTGATAGTATCATGAATTTTTTTGTTACACTATAGCACTAGAAATTGTGGCATGTTACGTAATAATAAATTTTTGAGAATAAAGTTATTTTCAATGTATATGAAAATTTAGGTTAAATTCGGTAAAATCCTCACAAAAACCATTATGAATTCAAATTTTAATTTCGCTGTGCTATTGCTGTCTCAGTTAACTTCCATGCTCGCATGTTAAACCCTATATAACGGTCTTATAATGTAATATACTATTACGCAACACACCCGGAAACAGTTTTTACAGGGCTCGCCGACTTCCAAGCTACCTCGCCCTATAGAACCTGTCAGCTCGCCCAGTAAAGAATCTGTTTCCAGTCTTGTTAAGTAAATAACTATTTCACAATTTAAGTAGTTGGCTTTCTTAAAGGTTTTTACCTACTAACGATTTTTTAAATTGACATTATGTATTATTTTCAATGTTGATTATACTCCTTTTTAAGTTAAATGTATGACATTTTAAAAATTCATGCATATATTCAAAGTAAAAATTCTATTATTTGTTCTAAGAGTAATGCTTGTTTCAGTTGAAATTGTTTCATATTTAGAATATGAATGTTTTAATTTCATTACGTAAGTTAAAGAAATTAATCAAGATATTACTATAGTTTTCACGATTATACAGATTGTGTAAGGCGAAGAAAAACCTCTCCCTCACTATGTTTTCATTAATCCTTAAATGATAATATTTTTATATACTTAATTACCAGAGAATAACACTTATCTAATATTAAAATCATTTGCATTTATAACATACATTCAATATGTTGTTCCCAATACAACCAAAGACTATAGCTGATATAAGAGACATGTGTCCAAGAGTAAATTTTACCAACATATTTAATTCTTTTGACATCCTAAAACAAAAGAAACCATTATCATATTTTACGTTTAATGCACATCAAAGTATACCTCAAGATATGGTTGTGGTACTGAATACAGAATTTAAGTTGTTTTGATCTTCCTTCAACAGTCGATTCCTCAAATATTTTTAGAAAGTTTGATTTAAAATGATTTATATGTGAAATTAACACCTCCACTGTTTCCCATGATAAAATACATAATACTCCTGCTGGAGACATGATGCACAATTCTACCAGAATTTCGAGAGTCGTTATTATTATCTGAATCATCAGCTTGTCACCTTCAAATGGTAACCATATTGCAGTAACGGTACCACAGACTTCGTGTAGACCTTCGTCCTCATTTCTTTGTTTACACTCTCCGGCTGTTAATATGTGCGATATACCGCAGGTTATTACGCCGCAATTTACATACCAATAATTAATGAGAGCGAAAAGATTGCCTCTCTTTGTAACAGCATCAAAATCTGCAGGTTTTCCAAATCGTCTTGTGTCAGCAATTTTATTTAAACAAGTTGACCATTTTCTATATTTGCGAGTAAAAAAAGAAATTCATCAGAACCATACCAACACTACCAAGTAACATTGCGAAATCTTCACTTATTTCTAGTCCTGTTTTATCTGAAAAATTAGATTTTTAATAGACGCAAATTGCTACACCATTGTTACATTGAAATTTGGAACTAATTTAATAAAATTTCTAAAAATACTAAATAATAGTATCATTTACTGGCATTTTATATTATTCTTTTTATTATTTTATACCATTTGTTGTAAGTCAGTCAGGTACATGGGTGAATGTACAACAAACAACATATTAAAGGAGAACTGCCTTAGCCTTTCCCACAAAACAAAGGTAGGGCATATATATTTGCGAATCTTTTAGCAGTCCCGTGTACCCAAAAGACTTACGCATAGATTTATGTATAGAAACTCGTTAAACGAATGTATATAATTTGAGCTCATTCAAAAGTAAGGTTATTGATGAATGATGAGATCCCTTTCTTCTAAGAGAGCATTTAAAGTTTATTTAGTGCTAGGTTAAGTTAACTTATCGAACAGATAGTGATTCTCTAGAGGTTAATCTGTTTATCAATGTTCGGTTAAGGAGAAGTTATAGTTAAAGAGCTAGATAAAACAACAACCACTTCTCAATTCCTTTTTATCTTCTCAAATTGAATGAATTAATGGATGTATTTGATTATTTAAGTGATAATGATGAAGAATTTGTTGAATTAATCAAGTGGGAGAGGAGATATATATCTATGCTGAGGGAAAGAGGTGATCATTTTGAAATAATGCATAACTGTTTTGTAAGATTTTGCCTACAAAACAGAGTTTATATTTTGAAGTTCATTGAACACAAACTTGAATTTAAATCGTCCATCTCATGTTTCACAATTTGTAGATACATGCAATAATAAAAATATTTAAGTAAATAAAATTAAAGAAATAAGTAATAATATAATAATAATAATATTAATAACACATTAATACTGTACATATATGATTGCACAGTTTTTTTTAATACATTATAGTAATAAACGGTAAATAAAAGACGATGAGGTTCAGATTTCTGGATAAATCCAGATTATACCCTTCCAAGCCTATATTTTAAATAAGATAAAGATTTGACAGATAATTAATACCAAATTAATCATGTAAATACAAATTAAAGAAAAAAGAGAAACTAAGATAAAAAAGGAAATGTAGTATAGTTCAGAGAACTATATCAATGAAAATACAGGAAAGGTTGAGGAAAGCAAGAAAGAAAAGAAAAAAATTATGGAAATTTTATAGAAATCAACTGTGCAGGTTTCTAGACAATAAAACAACCATTGAGTATCACAAATTTTTTCGCTATTTAACACCCATTTCATCACTCTTTCTAGAAATATATAAATACAACGCAAACAATATGGCAGATTTTTTTTATTTTCTAAAATATCTTTATAATTGTTAGTAGGTAATGCGCACTAAATTTTGCCTCGATGTTACTAAAATTTACACCTCGTTTTTTTTTCTCATTCCATGTTTCCTAGGAAACCACTTAATTTTAAATGCGCAAATAATGATATTAAATGATAAATATAGTATTATGCACACGAAGGTTAAAAGCAATTAATCACAAAGATTTATTGACCACACAACAAATTGTACAAACTATAAGATAACTGACTAACAGATAGAGTTCATATCACGAATTTTGGCGTTCATATCATCAATTTATGTACACGTCAAAGACATGCAGATTTTTTATCAGTTTATTTTATCACGCGCAGAGTTGTAGCAACCGTAAGTGATGGAGCCCATAAGTAATATTAATTATATGTGCTAGTATATGGAAATAGGGCAATATTGATTTGAGTGGCAATATGGACAAAATTTCAATCAAAGATTAAACTCAAACACTGAGCTTGGGTTGATGTACATTTTTGACAAACTTAATCATGTTGGAAATCCGATTTTTATAGTTTTGGTTCCATATCTTTTAAATAAACCATTGCGAATCATACGCAGTATCAGAAATTATCTTCATTTTCAACGGTTGTTAGTAGGCTTGCAAACTGACTGGAACTGGATGGGATTTACCTAGTAACCTGGTCGTGTGTTTCAGAGAGATACGCCAGAAGAGAAGATTAATTCGAAATGTTTATATTACTTTCTCATCTGTCTACACTGATAGAGAAAATTGGCGTCACGACGATAATACTATCGTCGAAAAATCAAATTCCAGATTATGGTGAAAACCAACATTTTGTAACGGGAAAATAGAAAATTTATCCGAACTTGTATGGTCTGTGTCTGTTTGTTGCTGGTCATTTGTTTTGACCACATTTCCTCAAACACGTCTCAAGGTGAAAATCTGAAATTTTACATATTATTATAGTATCTGTGACATGCAAGAATGAACCCTATTGAAAATTGTATCGAAAAGAACTTTTGAAGGTTTCTTGTAAGATTAACAGTTTCTGAGAAGAAAAGTTTAAAATTAGTTTTATTCAGTTAAAAAAAAATAAAGTCGGTCCCGGCAGTGGTTCCTCATCATATTCAATTTGGAACGAATAGAAAATTAATTATTTTTAAAATAATTTTTTTTTCGAGATTGAGACTAATATTTTACAGTTCTAGTTTTACAATAATATATTATCAACAGTTCAGAGAGTGGACCAATATTTTTGTTTTTCTTAAAAATATAACTTTTTCATCCTTTTTATAACTTTTTTGAATATACCATAATTTGACTGTTTATGCACATTTCCATAAAATTATTTTTTTTGCTTTAGTAATTATAAAATAAGAATAATTTTTTTTATGCTGAACATAAATAGGGTACATCCATTTTGATAACTATATATTTGTTTTAACTCATGTTTTGAAAATAACATTCATAATACCATCTATATATAGTGGATGCGTATACGCACCTTTGGCCAATAACAGTTAACATTTTTATTTACTACATTGCAAGTCTGGACAAGTCTAAAATTCTTCGGTATGTAAATCAGTCGATCATTAGTGGTGTTTTAGTTCACTTTGGTGTTATAAAAGTGTGAGTTTATATTTGTTTGCTGTGCAAATTTTTATCGGACTGAAAGGTTTCTTGTGTTGCTACTTATTTTCGATATATATATATATATATATATATATATATATATATATATATATATATATATATTGTCAAAATGAGGTAAGATATAATTTTCGAGTGTATAGTTTAGTAGTAAAATTTTATTTGTAGTATTACAGTCAATTGTCAAAATGGGAAAATAAAAGGGCACTAACCACTAAAGAATTGTTTGCTCTGTTAGAATAGGACTGCCAAAATGCTGATTCGATTGACATTGTTTATGTGCCGCCGGAAACAGACGAAGTTACCGATGAGGAAGATATTGATGAAAATATTATTGGAGAAGAAAGAATGGAGACAGATATTGCAGGAACGTATGAAATACAACCGAATATAGATAGTGATGATTCGGAGGATGACATTCCTTTGAGCGAAATAGCAAAACGTGCCAAGATAAAGTCCCAAAAACCGACAAAGCTCAAATCGATTATTGTCCCACAAGCAAAACATTCATTTGTCGAATAACACAATGTTAGACAAGAATGATAAATTTTCAAAATTGACACCTATTTTTTATATTATAAACAAAAAAATATATTCTTTTTGGGATTTGGGATTTTTGCAGAAAATCTTTCGATTGATGAGGAAATGGTACCCTATTTTGGACAACATTCCTGCAAAATGTTTATTCGTGGAAAACTAGTTAAATTCGGCTTTAAGCTCTGGTGTCTATGTTCTGATACGGGTTACTTATTCATGTTTATTCCATATGGTGGAAAAGTGGGAAAAACCGACCATACTGTAGCATTAGGAACGAGGGTTGTTTTGGAGCTGCTATTAGTGGTCGAAAATCCACAGCAACATGAAGTCTTTTTCGATAACTTTTTCACTTCGTATTCTCTTTTTAGCAGTTTGAAAGAAAAGGAATTTTTTGCAATGGGAACAGTGAGGAAAATCGCACTGCTAAATGCTAAATGCCTCCTTGAAGATAACAAGACTGTCTAAAAAGGAAAGAGGTTCTTATACTTGTGCGTTTGATCCCAACTTAGAAGTTTTAGTGGCACGATGGAATGACAAATCTGGAGTTACCGTGATGACAAATGTGCGTGAAGTTCTACCCCTTGCGCAAGCTAAACACTACAACCGAAAAGAGCATAAAGAGGTTCTCCTTCCCCAGCCAGATGTAATACACCATTAAACAAATACATGGGTGGAGTGGACTTTCATGATAATGGTATTGCCAACTAGCGTATTGGAATAAGAGGTAAGAAGTGGTGGTGGCCGTTGTTTACTAATGTGATTGACAGTACGGTGGTAAATAGCTGGAAAATTTATAACATTGCTAATGGCTCCAAAATTTCTCAACTAGTTTCGTTCGCAATTAGCAATTACCTTTCTGAAATTTACCGGTCAAGCAAAAAATACTGATGCTGCTCTGGATACTGCAGTATCCAACTCAACATATAGAAGACCTTCTAAATCCGCTCTACCTGATAATATAAGATTTGACAATATTGGCCATATTATAATAAGAGACGTTAATAGTACAAGGAAAAAATGTCGATTTTGCAAAAGTAATACCATTTATCTATGTAAGAAATACAAAGTGCATTTGCACCCAGATTGCTTTGAGAATTTTCACATGAAAAAATTATTTATTTTGTTCATTTGATTTTTTTATTTAATAATTAAAATAACTGTATTCGGCCAAAAGGTGCGTATACGCACCTAAGTGTTTTTTCTTCAAAATTAGATATATTTTTTTATGAATGCTAAATTAGTCTCAGTTTATGTATTTTAAGCGTACTTTAATAAAAATATCTTTAAAATTTCACTTTTTTATTGTCTTGGCCGTTAATGGGTTAACAATTTAGATTATTTTAAATTTTTAAAACAATTTTCAAGTGATTATTGGTAAAAGTAGTTGCACAGTAAAATAGATTTGCCATTTTTTAGTATACTTAATGAAAAGAATCAGTTGGAATTGTTGGAATCACAATGGAATAAATTAAGAAACTACAAGTGGAAAGAAAACTATGGAGGTGAAGTTATACTTTTTGAACAACAGTAATTTTCAAGATGCTGATGAATCGTACCCAATTAGGGAAATTGCAACTTTTGTCCTAACATTATTTACCTTACCTACAGGGAAAAAAGATTTGGAAGTAATACAGTGGTCAAACAGATTTTTTTCTGTATTAAATACTATTAAAACAGAATTAAAAAGAGATTATCTGTTACTTTTTAAACTCGATAATCATTTTGCGGACTTCTAGTCTATGTGCACGTAAAATGTGCTACAAGTCTGACATATATTAAAATATTAAAAATAATTTGTCACCTGTTGGGAGTGTAACATAAAACATAATGGACAATACTAGTGATGAAGTTGTAATTAACTATTGAAATCCAAGAAAAGTACTAATCATTTTTAGATTTGAATAGCTAGCTAGTAGCTTTATTGTTGTTTTTTTAGGTTTAGGAGTTTATATTTGTTTATGTGTATATTATATTTTAAAGGCCATAAAGAATTTTTTCCGTGTACTAAAAAAGAAAAAAAAAATTAAAAAACCGATTTCAATTTTTTTTCGTTAGACGAAAATGATTCTTAATGCCCTTTGAAATATCCTTTTTAATGAAAATTTCACAGAAAAAATAAATAAATATTAACTATAAAGCTAAAAACTATAATATACCTAAGATTTCTAGCTCTTGTCCACATACTGTAGATGCAGTACAGAAATTAACATATATGAAAATTTTTAAGTGGCTCCTGTAAACCTGCTACTTGTCAGTGTTTTCGATTGCGTATACCGATATTTTGGTTACCTATTAAAAATAAGATATTGTTTCCTATTATTTGATAGGCCCAATATACAAAGTGATAATAAGGCTGATATAAATGATACAATAAAAAGTTTCCTAAGGAAACAATTTTCTCACTCAGTTAATGAGTTAATGATAAAATATTTTACTATTAAAACGTTTCGAGAAAATTACTCGATCTTAGAATATGTCAAAAATTAAAATTTATTATATCTCCATACATTACCCTATACAATGAATATCATCGCTTTTTCCACCATTTTAAACACACCACAAAAAACACATAACAACGAAATAAACAACCCCCAAGTCCAAGAGCAGAAGCTGTACGGAAGGGGTTACACTTTGAAGATAACGTCAGACCGCACTGACTTCTTTCAATTAAAATATCCTCCGTTCAAACTAACTTATATTCAATCACAGTTGTTTGCATTAAATTTATGTTGGAGGGGACTTCAATTATTGTTTACTTACTTGTAAATGTAAAAAATATATGCAACAAAACTCCAATTATAAAAAAAAATGTATATGATACTTCTATTATGGTTGACATAATATGAAAAGACATTATAGCGAATTTCTCATCTTTTTTAGGAAAACGATAAGTGCGGGTGAAAATAGTTGTACATGAATAAAACGGTTTGTTCTTTTCAGCGCTGAACATTTTTTCAGTGAGACGCTGACGAATAGTAACCAACAAATAACCAATAGATTAGTTGTCTTGTATACATATATATACTTTCTAGAAAAATATATCCTATAATTTTATTACAGAGGTAATCTGGTTTAAAAGGGAATATTTACTTTGTATGTCCCTATGAGATATAAAATTATGTATGTATGTATGTATTTACCTATTTTTTATAAAAGGATGAAAGGAAACTGGTCGCTGCGAATATGATGGAAACTATGTTACTAATTCAATTTTAATACTAACTTGTAATTTACTCTGCGAATAATTTATTTAATGAAACCGAGGGATAAACTGACAGCGGTTTTATTACAAAATGGTAAAAATAATAATAATTAGCGCACATGATTCCACACACAGAAAAGTATTCTTGTTTGGTATAAAACTGTAGCAAAATCTTGATTAACTTGAGAGTAATAATATTAAAAAGTGAAAACATTCGTGTTTTAAATATAAAACTGTGGATCATTTCAACTTAAAGGTGCTTTATTCATGGAACAAATATTATATAAATCTGAAACAATATAATAGAATTCTTGTTTTGGATATACGTACATTGAACGAAAAAAACTTTTTTTTAAATCATTCTGTCCGAGGGGTCAAAATTTGTCTTTAGACAAGTAAAAAGGAGTACCTAAGGCTGGTTGCCCTATTTTAATATTTTCAGGTTCCTCATGGAACTTAAAATTTGAAAATTTTCATGATTTTTAATGCCTTCTGCAGTTCGCTGCGACTTAAATAATTATAAATAATTGTTTATTTTTTAACACACTAAAACAAGCATTTTAAATGCTTATTTTAATGTGTTTAAAAACTCCCTGAACCAAGTTTTATTATTTTAATGTATTCCGGTTCCCCCTTAACTCTAAAATAAAGCGTAGATATCATAGTTTACGTCATAAATACCGCGCTCGTGTTTATATGAGATATTAAAAATTATTATACTGAAGTTGGTGGAATAATAAAGGTAAAGAGTAAATTAGGAATGGTTCTTAAGCGTCGAAAACGTCACGCTTCAATGAAAAAAGGTGGACATATATAAAGTTAAAAGTTGCTGTAACGAGGAAATCACCATCAAAAACTAAAACAGAGTTATTCCAATTCTAAGAACAGGGGTATTTCTATAACTTTTGTTGCCACTTTTGAGGGATCTAGGAGCTGTAAATGGAGAGTCAGATGATAATGCAAAGACAATTAACGATGCTAAGTCAAATCGCGAAAAGATTGCTCAAACTGTTAATACATTAATATATCTTTTACTTTTGTTATCACTGGAGAATCATCTGTATTAAATTACAATTTCAATCTTCCTATTTATTTAAAGGATGAAGTAGATGGTGATATCGGATTGAGAAATTTTGATACATATAATAGTATCCAAACATTATAAGAAATTTGCATGGGAGTAAAATGATAGTAAAACATATAGTCGATATCCTTGAAGGATGTCATGAAATTGATATTATAAGGTACATTGAGAATAAAATTACCGAAGAAAATGATGAGGCAGTTATTAGGATTACTGTTATAATATAAACGTCTAAATTAACAATGGAGGAATTGAAGTAAATGATTCAATAGGATCAAGATTCGAGAGAAAAGAGTTAGAAGTTAATACATCATAGGTACACCACAGGTAATACAACCCCTGTATCCCTGAAGGTACTTCAGGGATCCAGTGTCTGGTGAAAAGCTTTCAGTTTGCTATCAGCAATTGCATGTTATTTAAGTATCTTTGTATTTTGATTGTTCGAGCGGCCGCACGGCTCATTTCGTGCAGCCGTACGGCTCGTTTCGTGCAGCCATACGGCTCGTTTCGTGCAGCCGTCCGGCCCATTTTGAGCAGTCGTACGGCTCATTTCGAGCGGCCGTATGAGGTTTTGAGCGGCTGTTGCTGTCGTCAGATTATTGTTAACTTCAGCCATCTGAAACTAGGTTGTCTTTATTTCAGATGTCGCAAGAAAATAAAGCTAACTTTATAGCACTCTCTGAGTTGGCTGAAATTCCTGCAGAGAATGAAGTTGATCAGATAATTCTCAACAGAATTAAGGATCTGTCAGCGGAAGGTCTTCTTGAAGGATGGAAAAGGTGGAAAGTAGTAATTTGTGATAAGAGTGAACTCTTTGGGAGTAGCTTGGACCCACGGATTCTGAATAAGATCCGTTTTGCATAACCAACAGTAGATATAGCTCGAGCCTTTAATCCTGATGCCAAAATTTTATCAGAGCGCATTTACAGAGATCACAAGGTAAAGACGTTGTTATGGCCTTTTTGCATTGGCTTAATAATTGGCCCACCTTCCGTAGCAGCTCGAGCGTCAACCATTTAGAATTAAATAGTTGCAGCAGCCTTGGGGGATCTGAATCCCTTGTTACTATCTAGAAAAGACACTTGTCTCCAACTGGCCCAAAGCCACATGGATGATGGATCTTCCGATGACTCAGGCGAAAACGTTACACCTATATATCATCCAAAAAAGAGAATCTCATTTAGATAGGATGGAGAAATTAGACAGACGTTAGAAAATCTACTAAAAAGATTGCACGGCAGACCCTAAGTCTTTTCTGAAGATCTGTCAGAGAATGACGAAAATAGTCCGCCAGCGCCTATCTCAAAGAAAAGTCCGAAATTGGGAACCTCCCGTTTTACATGAAGCTGAGGAGGTCAATAACATAGATATGAATTTCGAGCCAAAGACCCAAAAGCAAGAGCCGGCCATTGCTGCTGCTCAAAGTCATATTGAACTTCAGGGGATAGATTGCCAAAGGCTATGTAAGCAATCTTACAATAAAATTAGATATGTCGATGTACAGAAGAAACTTCAGCTTCTCCGGTATTTGCTGCACTTAAAGTTAATCCCCAGTTGACGTAAATAAACACCTCAAATCAGCTTTCAGAACATCTATCAAAGACAGATGACACATTAGAACGATATCTCATGGCCTCCTTCTGCAAAGGGAAGCCTTTTTTGAAGGTCTAAAATGCCTAACGTCTAAATATCTTCAACTGAAGAGATCCAAAAAAAAGCTATGGGGATCAGGCTCAAAATTTAGAACACTATCTAAGATTTACTCCAATATACATGCGGCAGAAGAGCAGAAGCAATAGAACAACGTAGAAGAGCCCTTAAACCTCGAAGTGTCTACGTGACCAGCCTTTTGAAGAAAATTCCACCTTCAACAACTCACCTGTTCGAAGAGGCCGAATTTTCTGACTATACAGACAACATGCTAACGCCTTTCGTAGCCCTTTTCAAACTTGGGAGCCGAGTAGCTTGCACAATATACAAAAAGGTAGAGTAGCCAAGTCGTACCTGAAGCCATCATTGCCATGATCTAGACCTACCTCTAGGAATTCAACGACAAAGGGAGCAGGGAAAATCGGCGTATAATGGAAAGAACTTTTGGAGATGCAATACTACGGCCTTAAAAGGCAGGCCTTACAAGAGATACTCGCTTAATTATGGGCCTAAAAGGCAATGACAACTCCAACAGGTCGGTTCAAAGGGGGACAGTTGGCAGATTTTGTCGAGGAATGGAAAAAGCTAGGTGCTCCAAAGACCATATTGGATACTATAAAAGACTATGCTATCCCGTTTATTGTGAAACCACCCCTGAGACCCTTATCAGGGGATGACCTATTTTGATTTGCAACTTTAGGAATGGATGCAGAAGTAGACATAAAGTTAACGCAGAGCATATTGGAGCCCTCGCGATTAGATATTGGTTTCTTGTCAAAGATGTTTCCAATCCTAAAATCCGATAGAAGAGTCCGGCCTATCTTCAATTTAAAAGGCTTAAAAATTTCTGTAATCAAAAACATTCCGATTGAAGCACCAACAGAAAATACCAAACTTTTTACAAGAAAACGATTTCATGGTCAAGCTAGACTTAGCTCATGCTTATTGCCACATCTCGATAAGACCATCATACCGAAGATTCCTATCAGTGGTTCACAAGGGAACTGTGTATTAGATGATATGTCTTCCTTTCGGTTCGTGCAGTGCACCGCTGGCGTTTGCCAGGGTTTCAAACTGACTGGAAAGTCAATTAAGAAGTCAGGGAGCGTCGTGGTCTATTTAGACGATCTTTTGCTGGCAAGTCAGGATACAGGAGTCCTTCGAACTCATCAGCGTTATGCAATAGGACTTCTGAAAGGTTAGGCTGGGTAAAAATACAGACAAATCATTGAAAACCCTTCAGATGGAAGTAGAGTTTTTAGGCATAAAATGAAATACCAAGCAGGAAACCAAGGCTCTTCCAGGAAGGAAAAAAATTTCTCTAAGGAAGGAGCTGAGGAAGATAGTGAAGGATAGTCGCTGGAACTAGATGATTTCACGACGGCTTCTAGGAAAGTTAAATTTGGCCTCTTTCATATTTCCATTGGAAAGACTTCATTCGAGATCGATACAAAGGGCAAGTCTGGTTCTGCCAGAGTATTTTAATTATCATGCGCCGGCGGGGGTGATAAAGGATTGTCAATGGTGGTTGCGGAACATGCAAAATACAAGCTTACTATTCCCGAAGGATCCGGAGATCTTCTTGACCACGGACGCATCGAATATAGGATTGAGAACTCAGATCTGGAACAGATCATTTAGCCAGACCTGGGCCCCCATCAGAGAGTCTGGCACATAAACCGAAAGTATTTTTTTGTAGTGTAGGCAACAGTCCAGGAATTTGCAAAGGAGCTAAAAGGAAAGACAATCCTAATTCCGTCCGACAACCGAACGGTGGTAACCTATATAAGAAATCAAGGGGGGCCGAGATCGAAAACTCTATTCGATTTAGCTCACCGTCTGCTTACGTTGGTAACCAATATGGACATAACGTTGGTAGCACAGTATATACCGGGAAAGTGCAACGACTTAGAGGACAGCCTATCCCGGAACAAACCATTTGCGGACTGGCACCTATCAAGTATGATAACGTAACGCATCTTTCACAAATGCGGGGAGCCAGAATTAGATCTATTTGCTAAAACCTCTCCAGAGTAGTTCCAAAATATGTATCAAGGGATTGCAGGGATCGACTGGCGGTCTTCACCGATGCATTCAGCAGGAAGTGGGAGTTCAGGCTTGCTTGGTTGTTCCCCCTCCTTCTCGCCACGAGTTCTCAGACACCTGATTTCGGTAATTTTTTACCCTTCGTGGGAAACGTTGTATATTTTAATCAGAAGCATTTTTGTTAGATATCATTCACATTTTCATAAATATGGTCACATCATTTCTTGTTTGTTCTGTTGGTCTTCTTTTAAAAAGAGGCTATCTGAGCCTATGTAAATTGTGTAAATATTTATACCAGTCGTTATTATACTTTTTATTTAATAATATTTTTTTATTCGATTTCCTTCCAAAACTGAATTGAAGAATTAACGATTTATCTATTAAAGTAAACTTTTAATTATTTGGTACTTGCAAGAGCCCTGGCGCCCAGCCTAGATTTTTTTGAAAACTAAGTTCAATCTAAGCCTTTATTCATGACCTGCTAACTGAGCTACCAGTCAATAAGTACAACCACCAGTTAATTAATTTATACCGGCAATTGGGCAGGGGGTGTTGTAAGATCAATCTTTCAATGATAACTTGGTTGCAGAGTATCAATTTCATACATAAGCTAGTATATCTGGAAGCCTAGGTTTTAATGATGAAACAAGAATTAAGATTTAGATGCTTACGCAGCATCCTGCAATATTTAAAAACTATATAGGAGGAAAACATACAAAAGAGGATGGAAGTGAAGCAACCAAATTAGAGTTTATTAATAATAATGTTATTGCTTTTTGTTTCGGAAAACTAGATATAGAATTAACAGAATAGTAATAGATTCTGTGACAAATGTTGCTTTAGTTTCAACTCTAAAAATTATCTGTGACAAAATGAAAATGAAACTAATTTCATGCAAAATGCTAGGTGGTTTTCAAAAACACATATAGGCGGGCACAAAAATTATAGCAGATGCAAACGGAAATTTCAATGTTTGCGTTCCATTAAAGTGACTAGTTGGGTCTTTGAAGATTTTCGAATGACCGTCATTAATATGAAGCAAGACTTTGTGCTAATATGTAAAAGTAATGATTTTGACAACATTACATGTGCGGATGATACTGAAAATCCGAAAATTACTCTTACTAAATTAGTTTGGAAAGAACCACGTCATTGTTAGCATGTCAGAACAGTTAAAATTAAATAAAATCACAAGTAAGAACGTCGAACTTCTATAAAATTTAGAGACTGGGAGTTAATTGAATATCTATTTTACTTACCAGAAACAGACATACGGTCTGATAAGATATCTACTAAGTTAAAACTCTAGACGATATGATAATAACTTTCCAAAAAGACAGAAAAGTTCACGACTCTGAGTTTTTTTCAGAGTTATAAAATTTTCCTGAATGAAATAATCACCCATGTAATGCTGACTGTGGGGTTAAATTAATGTTTTATTTTTTAACATTTTGTTTATGTTAATATCGTGGCAGAGTTTAGCACATTACTATTCCACCACTCAACTAGAACAGATACACACACAACGACCATTCCCTCCGACGTTTAACAGATGCCGCAGCTGAGACTAGAACTCAGGAAAGATAGATCCAGTGACCAGCCGTGTTCTGCCACATAACAACGATCTAATCAGCAATGCTACCGTTTCAGTATCTAAAAACGGCAGTATACAACCATGCCCTACCTAGGATTCGAACCCGGGACACCTATTGTATAAGCACTGAGCCACTGGGGTACGTTTGAGTTTATTTTAAAATAGTCACTTAAGAATATATCGTACCTAAATTAACTCTACCAAAAAAGTGTTGTGTATACCTAAAATACTCTTCCATTTCCTATTTAATAGTCAGCAGTTAATTGCCACTGCCAGGTGAGTAATTTATTTCATTTATTAAGACAGCATTTTTACTTTCTTATACCTAATATAAGGAAGTATAGTAATCGTGTTTTTTTTACCTCGAGATTTTGATCGATATATACGTTTTGAACCCTCCTTAATTCATTCTGACTATTTTCCGAATGATGTCTGTCGGTGTGTGTATATGGATGTGTTTGTGGTGTGGATGTGTGTGTATGTGTGTATCTGCGAAAACACAAAAAATACTAATGGGACAATTCCCAAATTTGGCCATTAAGATTTTCAACAACATTTTAGGTGACACATTAAATTTGGTGAAGAGACATAATGAATGAAAGAAGAAAAAAGGTACAATTTTGGAAAAAAAAATAAAAAACTTTAGTGCATTTCTGGGCGAATCTCGACGAATTATAATGAAAAAACCTAAATATATGGAAAAAATCGGTCCGCATGTCTGTAGTATCACGATAGTAACCACAGTTTTTTAGATAAAGCTTTTAAATTTGGTACACTTGTTCTAAAGGCCAAAGAAAAGTTCGGTGATGAGCAAAAATTGGCCAGCTGAGGGGTCCACGGGACCCAAACTTTTTGTATTTGTCTTTACAAAAAAAATATATTCTTGATGAAAAATTACAAATCATGTCTACTACATCAAGCCAATGAAATATATTTTCCAAGTACTTAAATAAAGCTGATGTAAACTGAAATTTTTTACACATCTGACATAAAATGGGGTTAGGATAAATTTGGCAATTTGTCATTTGAAATGTTTAATTTGGTTACAAAAATATCAATGTCAATAAGAAGAAATTATTAAAATACATCACATCAATTATTGACAGTATCGAACGACGCTGATCATTAGTTATTTAAAAATTTGAATGAAACATTTCAAGGTACGCTGTTAAAATTTAATTGAGGTAAGTGAAGAATTAAATAGAATATTTTTTTTAGATCAGGATGATATATACTGGTATAAAAAAGGTATGTGCTGACTGCATAAGATATTTTCAACTTGTAATATAATACATTTTATACAATTCAAGATATTATATCACAAGTCAGCAGTTTACTGGGTTTGTAATATTGTGCAATATACCTGACCAACTAAGTTTAATAGGAGATGTAGCCAACACATTTAAAAGTTCTAGAAATTATATATGCAAATCTAAAAGTCAAAATTTTTAAAATATTTCATTTCATTAATTTCAAATTTTTAATAAATACATGTCAGCTATAGCCAGTGTTTTGCAACCTAAATAAATTATTGAATTAGTAATGAAATGAAATATTATTTAATAACCTAAATCGTGTTACATGAATAATATTGTTTTTACAAAAGATGTATAAGATAGAGTAAAAAAATGGTTCAAACAAAATAAAATGCAAAAATAAAACATATGAATGTATTTTGGTGTTAATTATAAATTTCTTATAGTATTAGTTTCTATACTTTTTGGTTTTATACTTACTTTTATTTTGCTTTCCTAAATCAGGGTGGCCGGTTCAAAAATCATACACAAATTTGGGGTTAATTTGC
The DNA here is from genome assembly GCA_029963845.1 of Rhamnusium bicolor. Lineage (NCBI taxonomy): Eukaryota > Metazoa > Arthropoda > Insecta > Coleoptera > Cerambycidae > Rhamnusium > Rhamnusium bicolor. Next base: position 52,337 of record JANEYF010002168.1, read on the forward strand.
CGTTTTCAAGAAAATTGCTTAACTGTTGAAAAATTTTGTCCGATTTTGATTTTACTGATTTCACCAAAGAATTTAAATAAAAAATTGAATTCAGACAACAAACCATCTATTATATTTTTTAGACTTATGTTGAACAGAAATACACAAATAAACCTTAAACTATACCTTAACTATCTTAACTAAATAATAAAGACCAGTGTTCGAGACTTTGTTTGAAATATTTTGCAAAATATGGTAATTTCAAACAAACTGATGAAGATTTCGTTGTATCCGGTATTCCAATTGTAATCCTCTTTTAGGTCTTGTTCTATGTTTTTATGTGGTTAACTCCAGTTCCTGTATTATCGACTGACAGCTTGTTAATTTTCTTCCCTGGACCACTATGTTTTTTTGTATTTTTTTTGTAATTAATTGTTGCTGTCAATGTAAGTTTTGTTATTTTAGTTATGGTGTTTCATAATTCTGAAGTACCATAAAAATTAAGGTAAGTTCCTAGATCATTCACCTTTATATTAATATTTTTATTTTGTTTCATATAATTTATTTATTTTTGTTCTTGTAATTTGCTTGTTACAATTAATTATATTTACTATAACTCTCGTTTTCCTTGCCACACTCTTTACTCACTTTTTTAACACTTCTTATTCTTTTATAAAATTTTCTAAACTTTTAGTTTGTAATTTTTTTAACATTTACGTGCGAGTTCGTTGACGATCGAAAGGTGACTGAAAACCAAGTTGATTTTGTCTAAAATACTAAGTTTTGACATAAACAACTTAAAACTGGGTATGTTGATTTCCATTTTCCAAATTTTCATTTTTAAAATCTTGAATTTTAGGACACATGCCTCTTTAAATATGCATTGTATTATTATTTTTGGATTCCTGGTAAAATTTTCTTTAATTTGGTGCGCGAAACTCTTGATTACGTTAAAATTTTGTGATCGGTGAAGTTTCGGAGCACCTTTATAATTATTTTTTTTAAACTATTAATAAACACCTTATAACTAATATAGAATACTTAACTAAGTACTACTTGTTTATTTTACTAATTTTTCATTAAAATTTTTACATAAATTTTAACAATTTGGTGATTTTTATTTTCGGACGAGGTGCCTTTGAGAAAAAAGGCTGTCCTTCTAATATGCCCTTATGGAATTCCATTGTATAGAAATTTTTATTGACACTATTGTATATGAATGCAGGACAATATTTCCTTATTATTATTTTTTTGGAGATATGTCACATGACAAAATTTATTTTTAATACTAACACTTTATTTTGTATCCAGACCTAGAGGTCTACCCTTGGGAGTCGCTATTAGGTAGTTTTCACTTAGTTTCCCTTATAGTTTTAATTTTCATTTAAATAATTTTAATTTTTTAGTTTATTGTAACGATTTTGATACACAAAACGTTGTTTATAACACTTATTGTGGTTTATTTTTAATTGTTTTACTCTTCAGACGATTTACACCACTTTATGTTCTTGGTTTAACGTTCTGGCTATTTTCAGTTTACAATTTAAATGTTCACATTTGAGAAACCGAGATAGTCCTACATTAAAGGTTTCCTACGATTATAATACACATGTTTCTGTCTTGCAACTGTGGAATTTCCATTACAGGTACTTATTTTACTTTCCCTAATACAATTTTTACTTAATGATGGTCGTTTTGTTAACCCTTTGCTTTCATTAACCTAATTTACAATTTTACCTCAAATAAGTGTTGTTTGCTGTACAATTACAGATTCTTTTGTGCTTTAACTTGTGTATTATAATAAAGTGATCATTATATGTGGTATTTTAATATTCCTGTTTTTACAAAATTACAATTTTTTAATTTTTATTAGGTATTTTAATTCATTCATTGAAATTTTTTTTAATTTTAAGTCTTGCTAATTGTTGCTTCTATGCATACTATGACATATCTATGCGCAAATACCACAGTGTTTTTTAGATATATGGAATATACATATATCGATTAATTGTCATATAACTAAATTAAGCAAAATTAAAATAACTTACAATAAAATAATGCAAAGTCGATATCTTGATTTTCCATAATATTGTTGGCTAATCTTAAAATAACTGTTAGATTATGTTCAACAACACCATGGTTATGTTATTATCTATAATACGGATAGAGTAATGACTTCAAGCTAAATTTTTTGTGCTTCCAGTAATAGAATACTTTTTTCGTCATATTATGCTGGCAGTGCGATTTTATTTTTTAATTCTGTGTATCATAGCTCATGCAGATGTGAAGTGCATATACATTTTACGATAAATTAATCCACCTTCTTCTATAATTTGTTTAGAATCAACCAAATGTAACTGAATTTTTATAACTGATACATCTTTAGGTTTTTTGTAACGTTATCTTTTACTTTAATACAGTAAGTTTTTGTTCCGGTACTGGAAAAGCTTCTATTGGAATACCCGCACATTCGTCTTTTAATTTACCTACGACCGATTTGGTTCTTGGAACTAATATGCATAATGCACATTAGGAATAGGGTAATTTGATGTGTCGAATAGTTCCATATTTTCCTGAATATTGTTGTAAGCATTATCAGTGTAAATCAAGGTAACAAATAAAAGCTTTTTCGTCATATTTTTTTATGGAAAATTATATTAAGTGCTCGGTTTTACTATGAGTCCTTGTGTACTTACACTGCATACACCATTCCCACAATGGAACACTAATCTCATATCAACCTATTATCTACATTTTCCATTGTATTTCCAAATATAGATTTTATTGTAAAGATCTCGCTCAAATGCATTTTAGATATATTCATGTCAATGTAAGGTTTCAACCAAGCAAGCTATGAAAAAACTATGTATTTTTTTTCATGTTTAATTCCTAAACACTTATTCAAATTTCTTTATAAATAGCATATTTATCTTTATCATACAAACTGAGATTCAATTTTGGATTTTCAGAGTTAGTGGGGACCATGTTTTTTTCAGGAGAGAATGGTAAATCGTTATGATTGAGGGTAACTTAAATCAAACTCAAGTAAATAAACTCTTGGAGAATCATCGCTGAGAATAGCGCAATCAAAGTTTTCAATTTCATGATCATTTAACCATCTAAAATCGGCTGTGGGCATATATTGATTCACTAAAAAATTACAAAGGTTGGCCGTGTCTAAATATAATATGATGTTGGTTCTGACGAATTGTGATAGACTATTAATGTATCATTTACTACAGATTTTTGTTGCTGCAATGACTGACACCATCCCGTATGTTCTTTCTAAAACAGTGAAGTATTTTTATATCAGTTAAAAGTTGAGGTTCGATACACGGTTTTTGTAATATGGCGTTTCAACTTAATGAAGGCGCCATTAGATACTGTGCGGGATCTAATTTGTATGTCTGTAGACAGATCTTTCGAAAACTTTCAAAAATATCGGCAAGTAATAATACATCTGATATTAAGTAAATGTCTGAATCTGCCTGTGCAAATGTCTGAAATAGCTTGCTTATATCTATTTACCCGGTACTGAACGTCAATAGTTCGATTCCATTCTGATGTAAGTTACAAATTTTATATGTAATTTGTTTTGGACTAAGATGGGAGAGGGAATTTTCGATACCCCGATGTGTCTTGGACTCCACAATAAACTGTAGGGCATTGTTTCTCCTTACCCAATACAAAATCCTAGGATATTTTGCGGGTTACTTCGGTGACTTGAGAGGCGGTTAAGAATACATTTTCCTTGTAAAATTCATTCGCCACTTAAAATATTAAAGAACCGATCACGGTAACTCGGTATCATCCAATTTTTCTAGTAATTGTAAGTAGGAATATGTAAAGATGCTCCTTTTTTTAATTTATATAAGGAAGCAGGCAAAAACAAAGAGCACAAATTTCAATTTCATGAAAATGTTTTCCTGCTTTTGAAACCGTTAGATTTATCTACGAGAATATATTTAGAAAATGTAATGTATCTCTTTTCATTCTGTACTATAACGTATTTTCTTTTTTAATTTATAGTGAAAATGAAAAGTGGAGTGAGTTTCAAATAATTATGAAACATTTTTTTTAAATTTTCTCATAAAAATGTCAACAATAATAATAATAATCAAGTTTTAAAAGTTTGTCGTCAAAATTACGTTTTATGTAGAAACATAATGAATACGCTGTTGGTATATTTGAGCTATGAAAGAATTACTATTACAAAGTGATGATTTGGTTTTAACAATCTTTCAAAGTCTGCATATATCACGGACGGGATAGATAACTTTTTCTCAATGTTCAAATACCTATTTTTGATTTTTAAATTCGAGGGTGAAGTTTACGACACGAGTCCTAGTGAATAATAATCACCCTACTGAATAATAGCAATTACATGCGAGTAGAATACTATACTAATCTATAAATATTAAATAATAACATTTTTTTAGTAAAATATCGTGATAAAAATTCAACATTAAAAAATGTTTAGAGAAAAGAACATTTCAGTTTTATACACAGGATGTTTTTAAAAGGTACGTCAAAGGTTTAGCATCAACTTCTAGGGATGAAAACAGATTAAAATAACTTATTTACTTCCATACAAAAGTGCACTCCCAAGGAGCTACAGTCGACCCTATAAAAATAATGTTTTGCGATAGCTTCTTCAAATTCTAAAATGTTTTTAAAATATTTAGTGTACCTTGATATGTCTAACTGATAGATACTTTGAAAAACTCTCAGCTCCTTAGCTTTTCATTAACAGTTCTATTTAGGGGAGTAAGACCCTCATTGCACCTCAAACTTTTTGTGGATCTACACCTATGCCCCTGAAGTTTTTCCATGATGTACAAAACACACACCTCTTCCAAGTTTCAGCATCTTAAATTGGTAAAAATATTAACAGGTGTTTTCTTGTATCTCCTCAACGGTTTGAATTTATTAATTGTCTTGTATTTATCAACAATAATAAGTAACAATTATCTAAAGTTAGGAAATAGTACTGAAGGTTGTAACATATAAATTGGATAGAAATTATCTCCCCCTTTTTTTACATTTTGGTTTTTTTTGTAATGTATTTATACATTACGCAACATATAATTCTACACAAGTACGAGTACAAGAATAAGGTCTGGCGACCGTACAGAACAATGTATTGGAGCCTGTGCTGCTACTAATCCATGGCCCTGGAAACTTTTCATTTAACCACTGTCAACGTAAAAAATTGAAATGTGACCCAGCAGCATCTTGCATAAAGTACATATTCTTCTAGGATGGGGAATGTCTTCTAGAAAGTCCAAAAATTATTTGAAACAAGTTGAATATATTTCCATTAAAATTTCCACCAAAAGTGATAACTGATAACCAGTGAGATTGTTTACTATTGTAGTCGCCCAAACGTTTATCGTAAATGGGTATTGATAGTGATGAACTTTTTTTGTCTTAGGTTTCTCTTCTGACCATAAATGTGCATTATGGGAATTATAGAACTTTTTCTTGTAAAAGTTGCTTCGCCTGTAAATAAAATATTCTCCAAAAACATATCACCTTGTCGAGCATGTTTTCTACGTAACACATATGATATTATCCCAAACATGAACACAGTAACATCATTGGGAGGGACCACAACTAACTATATTTAAGGAGTAAATATGAAGAAAATGTTGGAAGCTTTAGAATTACTAATATTAACACATTGGAAGTAACTTATATGTACCAATAGAAAAAATAATTTTAAAGTAAAGTATTTGATAGGTTTTGTAATAGGATTCGCGAAAAAATGAGTTGAAGAATAGTAATAATCATACTTCTAATAACACGGTAAAAAGTTCTAAAGTGAATAGTATCTGCATCTACCACGACATCGCGGAAATTTCTTTTTACAATATGCAATCTGTGCATATTAATCGTCAGTTTTTCTCAACAGTGCCTGATATAAAGGAGTGGTGCCTCCTTTAAATATCATTTATTCCCCGATAACTGTCGGAAATTTAAACATCACAATCAAAATAGTTGATCTAGATGGAAATTTTGTCAATTTGCGGAAAGAAATCTTACGTGTTAGGTTACATCTTAGAAAGGTAATCCTGTAATAAAATGGTGTTGATATTCAATTCAACATTACTAGTTTGTAGACATTAGCCATACTATAAAAGAACAAGTAAGAGAAAAATCTTCAGTTCTAAAAACAATCTCAACAGATTAACATCGAAAAATCGAAGATTCTTAAAAACATTTGGATTTGTAGTTTCAGTGTAATGGAGTTACTAAATATGAGATTACAGATCAACCTTCCAGTGACAACTCGGTTGCAGAGTATCAATTTCATACATAGGTCAGTATATCTGGAATATTTGGTTACAATGGTGAAGCCAGAATCTCTTCAAGATTTAGGTGCTTACACAGCACCCTGCAGTAGTTATTTATATATAGAAGGAATACTTACAAAAGAGGATGGAAGCGAAGCAACCAAATTAGAGTTTATTAATAATAATGCTATTGCCTTTTTGTTTCTGGAAATTAGATATAAAATGAACAGAATAGTAATAAATTCTGTGACAAATGTTGGTTTAGTTTCAACTCTAAAAAAATTATCTGACACAATGAAAATGAAAGTGTTTTCATGCAAAATTCTTGGTGGTTTTCAAAAAACAATATAGATGTGGCAGAAAAAATTACAGTAGATGCAAACGAAAATGTCCATGTTTGCATTCCGTTAATATTACCAGCTGGGTTTTTGAGGATTTTCGAAAGACCATTAATAATATGAAGCAAGAATTAGTGCTGATACATAATAGTAATGATTTAAACATCACAAGTCCTGATGATGCTGAAAAGCCGAAAAGTACTAATTATAAATTATTTTGGAGAATATCATAGGTTACTGTTAACATGTCAGAACAACGAAGATTAAATGAAATTACTACAAGTCGGAATGTATGTCGGTCTCCTATAAAATTTAAAAGATAAAGATAATTCAATATCCATCTTTACCTCCCACAAGCAGAGATACGTGACCTGTTAAAATAACTACTAAAGCTGAAATTCCTAGATATGAGATAATAACTTTCCAAAAAACAATAAAGGAAAAACTATAACTGATATAAGTAAATTCGACGACTGTGAGCTTAGAAGTATAAGAGTTTTCTTAAATTTTGAGAAATACCCATATAAGGACTTATACTTAGACAAAAGCAATAATTTTTTATACAAAGATTTCACATTACTTTCTAAATCGGTTATTTAAATTTCTTGCATGTTAGCGCATTCGCATCTTGAGATAGTACGTATTCTGCTGACAAGTTAAATTAAAATTTTCCTGACTGAGGAATTAAATTAATGTTCGAGTTTTATAATGAAATCCACACCCAACTATACTCCCCACCTAAGAATACCTCATACCTAAATTAACTTCCAAAAAAATGTATGTATACCTAAAATACCCCTCCTCTGTAACCTATTGTATTGTCAGCAGTTTATTGCCCTTGTCAAGTCAGCAGTTTGTTTCATTTATTAAGTCAGCAGTTTATTCAACTTGTAATATAATACAAATTGGGAGTGAGCATTTTATTCAATTCATAATATATTCCAAGTCAGCAGTGTATTCTGTTTGTAATACAACACAGCATACTTCATCGGTTGAGTTTCATAGGAGATGCAGCCAACACATTCATACAATGTAAAAATAAATAATCAAATAAAAGTCAAAAATTTCATAATGTTTTATTTGACTAATTTCAGATTTTCATTAAATACAGTTATTAGTTATAGCTAATACTTTACAGCTTAAAAAAATTACTGAATTAGTAATAAAATAGAATATTATTTAATAATGCAAATGTTATTACAAGAATAATATTGCTTTTCCAATAGCTATATAAAACACTAAAAAAGGGGTACAAATAAAATGAAATTCAAAAATGAAATACATTATATATGCGTACATATGCGCATATGGTACTTTTTAGATATGTCATATACATGTATCGATAAATTGCCACATAACTAAATTACACAAAACTAGAATAACTTGTAATAAACTAGCATCAAAGTAGTATCTTGATTTTCCATTTCAATAATATCATTAGCTAATATTAAAAGTATTGTTAGATTACCTTCAACAGTGTTATGGTCAGTGCTATTATTTATATTACTGATACTGATAATCCCACGCTTAAAATTTTTGTGCTTTTTAGGTAGCATAAATTTTGTTATCATGTGTTGACAGTGGGACTTTATTTTTTAATTCTCTATATTATATCGTATGCAAATGTGAAGAGACCATCATTTTATGATAAAATAAATAAAACGTTTTTTAAAATTTTTTTTAAAAAAAAAAAAAAAACAACAATTCTGTTTTTATAATTTTATTCACATTAGAAATAAATTAATTTGATATGTCGAATAATTCTATATTTATTCTTAATATCCTTTTAAACATTATCAGTGTAAATCTCTAAAATTGAGGAATCGGTATTGGTGAAACAAAGGAAAGCTTTTTCGTCATTTTTTTTTATTAGAATAAGTAATAAATTATGGTATTGGATATATCCAAAATGGCAAAACCCGTACAGGACGATTTATCGCAATAAACCTTTAATAAAGACATTTGTACTGCTATTAAATTTTCTGAAAATACTGAACAGATTTTGAAATTCCGTTTTGCCACGAGTCCTTGTGCATCTATACTACCTGCGCTATTTCCCCAATGGGACACGAATCTCACATCAACCTTATTTTCTACAGTTTTCATTGTCTTCCCAATAACAATTATTTATTAAAATATTATAAAAATCTCGCCCAAATGCATTTTTAGAACATTTTCTAAGTTCAATATTCATATCAATATAAGGTTTCAATCAAGCAAACTGTGAAAATTCGAAGATTCTATGTGTTTTTCAGTGTTAACTCTGATTCTACACACTGCTTCAAATTTCTGTAATAGAGGGGGGGGGGGGGGGGACAGTTTATTATTTAAATATTGAGGGACGCCATTTGGAGAATCATCACTGAATATAGCGTAATAAAAGTTTTCAATTTTATGATCATTTAACTATCTAAAATTGCTTGTGGGCAGATATGGATTCATTGAACAACTGTAAAGGTTTGTGTAATCTAAATATGTATGATGTTGGTCGTGATGGATTATGACTTGATATAAATACATTATTTACTGCAGATTTTCTGTTGATGAATTGACTAACACCTCCTGTATACACTTTCTAAAACAGTGAAGAATAACTATTAATTAATCAGTTAGAAGTTGAACCTCGATATATGTTTTTAGTAATATGGCGTGTTAACTTAATGAAGGTGCCATCAGATACTGTGCGGTCTCTAATTTGTATGTCTGTATACAGATCATTAAACAGTTTTCAAAAATATCGGCAATTAATAGCACACCTGATATAAGTAAATGTCTGATTATTGTCCAAGATAATTAAAAGTTACCACACATTGCAAGCTAGATCATAATCTCCCCGAAAAATTTATTCACCACTTAAAATATTAAAGACATCTGTGTTGGTAATTCAGTATTATCCAGTTTTTCTAGTGATTCTATGTAGAAATATGTGAAGACGTCTTTAAATTGAATTGTTTTGTATCATTACATATATTTTTTTATTTCGGCACATTGATGCGGTTCTAATGTTTTTACTTAATTTGTCTAAGGAAGCGAGCAAAAAACGAAGAGCACAAATTTCAGTTCCATGTATTCTTTTCATCGTTAGATTTATCTACGAGAATACGTTTATAAAGCGTAATGTATTCCTCTCTATTTTGTGGAATTAATTGTACTTTATTTTTCTTTAATGCTAGCTTCTTGATAAAGAAATGTGCGTCGTAAGTTCCTAGGTTACGGCAAAATATTCCGGTGTAAATTTAGGTACCTTATAAGTGTAACGAGCGGTGTTCATAAATTCCCAGAGAGATGGCAATGATTGGGAACATTTTCCTCATCTTTATCAAAAGTTTTATCACAAAACTATTATTGAAAATTTTTTGTTTTTGTTCTGTTAATGGTTTCATTTCTTTAATATTTTTCATGAAATTATGATATAATTCTTTAACATTTTTTACTAATTTTTTTAATAAAAATATCAACAGCGTCAATTCCTCGATAATATTCGAGTTTTGAAAGTTTATCTAAAAAATTACGTTTTATGTAGAAACAGAATGAGTACGGCTCATGTTGGTATGTTTAAACTGTGAGAGAATTATTAATGCCAGTGAAATGACATTAACTGACCTTGATAATCTGCATATATCACGAACGTGATAGATAATTTTTTCTCAATGTTTACACATTTTTGATTTTTCAAATTCTTCTTTCGTAGCATAATTCTTGTGTTCAGCTCTTCTATAATATCTTGTACCCTAACACGTAACATGTTTGAAAATAAATGGCACTATCAGCCATTATTTCAAACTGTTCATCTTAAACAGAAAACGCCGCCGTTTTGATTATGTAAAGAAGGACGGTCGAAACGGCATAATTATGGTCCTTTTGCGATTTTTTTTCTAAGGCGGACAGTATGAATCAAGTGCCTTGTATTTAAAAAACATTATGTTAAGGCAAACACAAACTATTTTAGTATTTTATTGGTACCGTACCACTACAAGTAGTGATTATAAACTCGTGATTTGTGCAAAGTAGACCCTTACATCTTGTTTTTTTATAAGTAGGTAAGTATACCATATATAGAAGTTAAGGAATCGCATTCTTGATGCAAAATGTTTTAGAAAATATCGCAACAGGTTCACAATTAAAAAAAGAAACTAATTAAGTTTATGTTAAATTTTGACAATTGGCAAATGCAACGATTTTGAAGACATAATTGCTCAATTATTTAAGCGAAAGTGAGACATAAGATATTGTTTTAAAGTTCGTTAAATTGTCTTTAGAACGATATTTTACTTTTTAAATTTGGACTAAGAGTTTGCCAGAAATTGAGTTCTAAAAGTAGATAATTGAATGAAGCATTTAAGTTCATTTTTTCGAAAAACACTCAAACATCGAATTTTTAATTTCAAGGGAGATACTTAATTCGGTATTTTCGTTTGCGCCACTTCAACCCTTGAAGTGGCAATGGAATCCACTATCTAATACTAAAGAATTTAGTGAATTACTTGTCGATAAAGTGATAGTCACAGACTAGGTACTGACTGGTCTTACTTTAATAATGTCAGATAACTGGATTGCCGTTTTTTACCTTCAGTGTGAGTGTGAGGGAGTTAGTTTTCTTTATCAAATAGTATAACTCGTTTTCTTTTTTCGGTTTTTTGTACCTTGTAGTTTGGATTAAATTAATTTTATGCCGTAAAACCACGACGCCCTCGCAATAACGCCTCCACCTAGGCTCGACAGACGGGCGGTTAAAATATATAGACAGTTTCAAGTGAAACCTTTTGCACCTTATGAACCGGGTTGCATGTTCGCTAACACCCGGTCTAAAACTGTAGATCAACATAAAACAGTAGTGCACAATTTGAAAAAAGAGAAATAAAACACCCAATTTAATGCAATTTATTATGAGAATGTGGCTAGTTTTAATTATAATAAGATGTGTGGGAAGTGTGGGAGACACTGGTTAGCCCTCCACCGGAATTACATTCTGTGACACAGATTTAGTATTTTTGCAACTACTTTTAGATGGAGAAATTCGTATGTGCGATCTATTAAAAAAATAGTTGTTGCATAAAAACGTCCGTGTATGTAAATTTTTTACTTAATATAAAAGATGTTTTTCAATAACCTGCAGTAACTTAGGTTCTCTACACGCCTTCATTGTAATATACATTCAAAAACGAAATAATGCAATCTGTCATCATACCGACTAGATGCAAACGGCGAACATCTTCTGTCCAGTACCGCACCGTAAATTTTAAATAATAGATGTTATGAACAGTTTCTATTCTATAGAGTTACCTTTGAAATAGTTAATAAAGAAAAACGGCATCCTAAACAAAGCTCAAATCTTAAAACACGCCCTGTTACAAGCATTTGACATAATATTTTTCGTATGCTAATTTTATTAAAGAAAATAAATTCATGATGGGACAAACGTATAAATTTCTAATAAATAATTATTTAACGCTTCATACAATTATTACAGATGACTATAAAGAGAACTCTATTTTTTTTCTGTTTTTTAAATTATTTCAATTGAAATACTATAACGCTTTTTGGATTATTGGAAACTGACAGGTAAGTGTAATGTACATGTATGAAACTTATTAATGGAAGGTATACAAAATTCATAAAACATAAATCCTGAAATGGTAGAAATTAATAATATTTGTTAAATACTAACAATAGCAAAGAGAAGTTAAATTATTGCACACACGTCGTTTCACGTTCACAGTAGGTTTTTCCCCTTCAAACTAATTTAGTTATCAAAAAATAAATTTGTGATATATTACAACAATCAAATATTACTTAGAATCTATAATATTGATGCATTAAAATTTTAAAAAATATATTGAACAAATATTGATAACTATCGATATTTTTTTGTAAAGAATTAAATTTTTAGTTTCCATATTAGAAATTTTTTCCATTAAGTAAACATTTAAATCTTTTTAATACCAATTAGGGGTGAGCATAGATCTGCCTTAACGGTACTCGTATTCGATGCGAAAGTTAAGTAACGGTAGTCACAGTCAGTAATTTGATGGTAACTCAAAGGAAACTCGACGACCTCGTCCCATCTTCTAGTAGTTTGTAGATCAGCGAATACGCAGAAGCTATAAAATCTTAGGCGAGGGTTGTGTATGTGATATACCATCCTTCGGAAAGGATGTAAAGCAGTTGGTCTTTTGTCTATTAAATGTTAGGCAAGTAAGAAATCCCTACTCTTCGACAGAGAAAAGGTTCCACAAAATTTCCAGGTTGAAGGTAGCTCGGTCCTGGCGTCGGTAATTGGCCCTGGTAGCGGAAATAGGCCGGCGTTAAATAAATGATTAAAAAAAAATACCAATTATTTAAGAAATGCATTCGATTTCGCAGAGGGAAGTAGTATACTCATCAGCTTAAAGGCACCACGTGAAAAATTTCTTTCTGTAGCCACAAAATAGTGCCGCACAATCGCCTACTCCTCGCCTGAAAACTCTATAAAACTCGAAAAACTTCTTATCTATGTAATTCCTTAATTTAATTTATGCAGAAAATTTCCCTTTTTTAAAATCCAGTTTTGGAAAGCTAAAAAAGTAAATTAACCAAAAACAATTATTCAATTTTTTAATGAAAGTTTTAAAAATAAATTAAAACTAATTCCCGAAACAGATGTTAACATAATTTTAGCTGGGTTGTGCTAATTACACTTTAATTAATTTTATTTTATTTGAATCAATTAGACTTTTCCTACAAAATTTGGGGTCATTAATTCTGCTAATGTGTGAATAAAGTAGATGTGTCAACACTGGATATTTATAATTGGAATTGGGTATGTGCAAATTGCGCTCGACATTCCTACGAACGAGGAACTTCTGCGTTGTCTCTATAAAACATAAAAAATGCCTTTTATTTTTTTCTGCATCTCTTAATACCAAATTTAGAGACTAAGAAGAGCATGGTGTACAATTTGCATCACAAAAAATCCGGACAATCCGCAGTTTACGTTTTACTGTATTTTGAAAAAATCTGGCTTTTGCATTATTTATGTAAAATTAATGACCTTGAATACTTAATAATATTGCAATATAAATAATCTTGAATAAAAATTGCCGTGATTATACTAATCTTAAATTATTTTACTACTATTTTGATGACAGCAATTGTAAAATGTGTTATTTTAAAAATTGAAACTAAATTGGATCTAAATTATTAATGACATTCAATATAAACGCCTGGGTAGCTTCTAAGTAGTTTCCATCATGAGAGTCAGATAAGAATAGGATGTTTTAATTATCTGAAATTACAAAATACGTTAATAAAATGAGTATAGGTAGACTTTCATTTTGATGTACCAGAAGAAATAGAGGATAGTTGAGGCTTCCAAGGGGTAAGGCATCCAGGCAAATGGGACTTTGAGACCTTGCTAGTATAAATCTGACATCCTTCATAGTGCTTGCATCTGCTTTGTACCATTCCGCTTCATAAACGGCGTCGCTTATCGATAAAGTCTAGAATTAATCATTTCCTTATATTAATGTAAAATTTTGATCTTCATAAAAGAATTACCTCATCCATAATCTTCTGCCCGCCATGGCAAAGCCCAAACAATCCAACCGTGTAAATTATTAAGTAAATTACAGCGCCTATGGGCTTGGCCTAAAAACACAAAGATGGTATGAAAAATAAAAAATCGTGGTGGAGCCACAAGTAGTGAAATAAATAGGAACTATTTAAAAAATTATAAACACTTTTTTATTACTTGTCTAATTTTCACTTTATTTGTTATTTTACAACTAGTTTCATCCTATTCGGACATTTTCAAGTAAACTAAATTATACACAGATTTTACTTTCATTTAAATATAAACTGAACTGAATAGAGGGATGGGTCACTTTATATT
>JANEYF010002169.1:0-196230 GCA_029963845.1 Rhamnusium bicolor
AAATAATGGGCGTTGAGATAAAATTTGGCAACACTGCCAGAACCATAGACATTATTATATGTCTATGGCCATAACTTTCGCATACAGCTAGCTTCGTCAGTGGTTCTCAAACAATTTGATGTATTATTTAAAATATTTATTTTTGCCACTTCTGAGGAACTTTTACTAAGGTAAATTTTTAGCAATCGACTTCTTTTACCAAGTACTACCTCCCATTAAAAATATATTCCCAAGTTCGTAAACACCCTGTATATATTATATATTTTTAAACTTCAAAAAATGAATAGCTCTATTTTTTATTTGCATGTGGGAAGTCATTGACCAAATGACCCTACAGAGAAACCGCCAGTGGTACCAACAACTGATAAACTAGTACACAAATTTTAATTCATTACGAAATGCACAGAACAGAAAAAAGAAAGAAAGGCAAACCAATAATGGAGGATAGAAGCATCTGTGACGTTTCTTATCTTATGGCGCCTCTACTTCGGTGACAAGAACTAAATAATATATGTAGATTAAACAGAGATTTTCCTCTGATAATAAATTATTCATTTATAAGGGCCGGCTTTTCCATTTCCTATACATTTATTTAATTAATAAATTCCGAGGAAACAATTACTAAAATATTATTAATTACTGTTTTCATGGAATTTATCTACTAAATAAATGCAAGAAGCAATGGAAAACCAGTCCTTAAAATGTAAATGGCAAAACAACTTAAAAAATGCGTCTTCGCCTTTTAATATGTAATTACAAAATAAGAGTATGCCACGCACTGTCAACGCCCAGAGAAAACTAGAGGGCGACACAACAAAATCAAAAAAAAAATTACTGTTCTTTATTTTTGAACACCTGAAACTATTAGAGCATGAGACTCTCAGGGTCTTTCTGTTGTTCAGAGCTAGCGAGAAATAAAACACGTGTATCATCTACGACTGCTCGATCTCGACTATTTTATTAAAGAAAGGAAATATAATATAACATGAACAGGAAACTCTACCAACATAACAAAAAATATATATAACTAGGATGTTACCAACGTAACCAAAAGTCAACAGTGTTGACAACTACTACAAAAGTAAATATAACTGTTTTGATGTATAAAAAATAACACCCCCACTACATCAAAACTTACAAATTTCACATAAACCTATACCATTCATAAACCTGTTATGTTTACAAACATATAAACTTTTCGTCATTATATCTGCAATCATTTGGAACATAGCTTAATTCAACATTTTTATTCAAAACAGCTTCCCTGATAAAATGATGACGTATATCGATATGCTTTGAACGCTTATGATACATTGGGTTCAAGGCAAGTTTCTGGGCACTCAAGTTATCATTATACAATTTAACACAATCTGATTTGCCCGTTAATTCATACAAAAGGTTTTAAGATAAATAGCCTCCTTGGCTGCTTCTGAAATTGCCATATATTCAGCTTCTGTGCTTGACAAAGCCACAGTTCTTTGCTTACAGCTTTCCCATGATATAACGCTTTCAGATAGCTTAAACATGAAACCTGTATAAGATTTCCTATCCCGCTTATCACCTGCCCAATCGGCATCTACAAACCCTTCAATAGTACAATTATTTGATTTTTTAAATACTAAACCAAAATTTTTTGTACCCTGCAAATA
This sequence comes from Rhamnusium bicolor, assembly GCA_029963845.1. Lineage (NCBI taxonomy): Eukaryota > Metazoa > Arthropoda > Insecta > Coleoptera > Cerambycidae > Rhamnusium > Rhamnusium bicolor. Next base: position 1,650 of record JANEYF010002169.1, read on the forward strand.
TTTAAAGATTCTTTTTATACATTTCCAATGATACTCGGTATATTTATTATTAAATTGGCTCATAAAACTTACAGCATAAGATATATCAGGCCCCGTAAGTACTGCCAAATACATTAAACTGCCAATTGCCTGCTGATACGGAATATTTTTATTGGAAACTTCAACTTGCAAACTAAAATCCAAATTTGTTTCTAAAGGCGTAGATACTACCTTACAAGTACTCATATTAAACCTTTTAAGGATTTTATTTGCATACTCAGTTTTATCTAGAGTGATAATGCCTTTATCTATGTCTCTAACAATTCTCATACCTAGACATTTTTTTAGCCTCGCCCAAATCTTTTAATTTACAATTATTACTTAAAGTAGATTTTAATAATTCTGTTTCTACAGAATCATTCGAAAAAACAAAAAAGTCATCCACATATAGGGCCACAATTGTTAAATTATTTGCATCTGCTTTAACATAAACACAATGCTCTAATTCAGACCTTTTATAATTAATTTCATTAAGAACCATATCTACTCTTTCATACCAAACTCTAGAAGACTGCTTGAGGCCATAGATTGCATTTTTAAGTTTACATGCTTTATTTGCATTATCAGAAATTTTAAAACCTTCTGGTTGTCTCATGTACAAAGTTTCATGCAAATTACCATTTAAAAAAGCTGTCATAATATCATAATGACTAATATTTAAATTTAATTCCTATTGACAAAGCAATTAAAAGTCTTAAAGTACTGTGCCTTACAACTGGCGAAAAAAGTTTCCTCATAATAATAATAATAATAAAAATAATAATAATAATAATAATAACCCCTGCTCGGGTTCCTTATAACCTCAGAAGGGCCCCTCACAATCGACCCCAACCGGATGGGGGTCAGAGACAGGTGGGAGGGGCCTTACCGGATGGTCTCAACGTTGATAACAACAATAACAATGAACATCGACGCTTTAAGTGGACGAGGGAACTTCGGGATGACTTGCTGACCTGCCGCGAGAGTAGCGAACCTGAGCGAAGGGGATACATGGCGCGAATGCATGCACTTTGGTGCGAAATGCATCCAGAGCATCGCGCCTTCTCTCAACAACATCTGAGAGATCAAGTATGCTTTCTGCTCAGGACAGGTTACGTAAGGGCACCCCGCCAGCTGGAAGAACTGCCAGCCGCAATCCCACCACGGCAATTACCAGCTGATGGGGAACATCCTTTAGAGTTCACCGGTGTATACTTAAGGACGAGGGGTTAGCCTTAACACCAGGGCTAACCTAAAGCCACAAGACCTGGCTAGAATGGACGCGGTCATCGATGAGGAAATTCCGGAAGATGTAGACATCTGGCAAATCAACTGTGCCGTGTACAACGCCGCGAAGCAACTCGTCCCCCGTGAGAGGTCAACCAATCACGGGGTCGAAAAAGCCAAGCGGCGTGTACAAAAAATCGAAGGCAAGATACAGTCGGCCAGACAACACGCTTCTCGGATCCAGAGTGTGGTGGAATATAAGACGACTGGTAGAGTTTTTACTCCCAGGATCCGGCGCATAACTGCCGGATTAAGACGTCAACACCATACTCTAAACCTGACAGTGATGCTTACCATCAAGCAGCACTGTCTAGATAGGATCCGAGCGCTCATGGCGATAAAGAAAACATTGAAGAGGCGGGTGAGGAGTATGGAACAAAACAATTTGTTCCGTACGAATCCTTCCCGCCTCTTTCAAGAGCCACAGCGTGTTGTCGAGAATCCGCCGACTGTAGAAGATGTCGAAACCGTCTGGAAGGGAATCTACGAAACGACGCGTCCATTCAATAGCGACACTCCATCAATTGCACACTTCGAGGCTCTGTGTCACAGACATCTTGAAGAGCCAGAAGAAGTGTGCCCGGCAATCAGTACGGAGGAAGTCCAACAAGCACTTGTTGGTACCAAGAACTTCGCTGCCCCGGGCCCAGACGGCATTAACAACTGGTGGTGGAAGAAATTTTCTTCCACTCACCGCCGTCTGGCGCGAGTTTTCAACTCATGGTTGAACGAGGGGCAGCAGATTCCGCACTGGTTCGTCGAGGGACGTACTGTGCTTATCCCCAAAAAGGGGGATCCTTCCGACCCGAGGAATTATAGACCGATCACTTGCCTTAACTCCTGCTACAAGATATTTACACGTATCTTGTATGCTAGGATGCTGAGGTCTGTTGATCCAGTCTTCCAGCAGATACACGAACAGCGTGGTGCCAAGAAGGGCATGGCAGGGTTACAAGGACAGCCTGCTGATAGACCGCTGTATTACACAGGATTCTGTGCAATACAAGCGGAATCTATCGATGGCCTGGATTGATTACCGCAAGGCATTTGATACAACATCGCATGAGCTATTGTTGTACTTGCTCGAATGTCTTGCGGTACCAACACCACTAGTGAGATGCATAGAACAGCTGCTGCCGCTCTGGAAGACCCGCTTCACCATAACATCAGGTGCACAGCGGGTCAAAACAGAGCAGGTGGCATTTAGGAGAGGAGTTTTCCAGGGTGACTCCCTGAACCCTCTCCTCTTCTGCATCTCACTGCTGCCGTTGTCTGTTGGGCTCCGCCAAACCCGCGGATATCAATGTGGGCCACCCAGCGACCGGAGGCATAAGGTCCACCCATCTATTTTATATGGATGACCTTAAACTTTATGCCTCCGGAGAGCGTGAACTACAAAACGCTCTTAGGGTGGTCGAAGAATATACGCGGGCAATTGGTATGGAGTTCGGGTTGGACAAATGTGCAGTCGTCCACCTCAAGAGAGGACGATGCGGGGAATTCCCTGAAGATGCGCAGCTCGCAGACGGAAGCATCCTAAGACATCTGGATGCCGGAGAGACCTATACATATCTGGGTGTGCAACAAAGGCACATCCAGGATGTATCACAAATAAAAGATTCTCTCCGCGGCAAGTACAGACACCGCCTCCGAAAGATTTGGTCTTCCGAACTTTCGGGGAAGAACAAGGTGTCTGCAACTAATATGCTTGCCGTTCCGATTCTGCTCTACTCCTTCGGAGTAGTAAAGTGGAGGGTAGATGAGCTGCGTCAATTAGACAGGGATACCCGCAAGATGATGAATATTCACAGAAGTATTCATCCTAGATCGTCCGTTCCTCGTGTGTACCTCCCACGTCAACGGGGGGCCGAGGACTCTTGAGTCTGGAGTGTACGCATGGCAGAGTAGCTCTGAGTATGGCATGTAACATCCTCAGGAGCTCAGATCCCCTCTTGCGGTTCGTAAAACATCACGAAACTGTAGGAGTGGGAGCAGGATTGTTCAAGGCAGCAAAAAGAGCCGCAGATGAACTCGGTCTCGCATTTGACATCGGGCGAGGAGGCCGGCGAGGTGCTGATGTTGAGTCAGTCACCGAACTTCAGCTAAATCGTCTGAAAGCCCGATTCAGAGCTGCCGAAACGGAAAATCTGTTTCGGCAGCATGTCGATAAACCCCAGCATGGCGTCTTCTATAAGAACATAGAAACACTGGGTTTATCGACCAGGCTGACATTCGCCTTTCTAAGGTCAGCCGGGCTTAAGTCAGAGACCGAGGGATTCATTATGGCCTGCCAGGATGGTGTTATCAACACCTTGGTCTACCGTAGCCGCGTGTGGCGTGTAGAGGTTCCTGATATCAACTGCAGGACCTGCCATCAGGCGCCGGAATCGCTCATGCACTTACTTTCTGCATGTCCCATAATGCGATTTCGGCCTACATCCACCGACATAACGCGGCTTTACGAGTGCTATACTACCATCTAAGGCACTCGTACGGGGTAGACCAGACACCAGTGCTGCCTTACGTCCCCGGAGATATTGAGTCCGTTGTCGAGAACGAGAAATGCCGGATTTACTGGAACCACTCGTTCCCGACTGTCAGGCTAATCCAAGCCAACAAGCCTGACATAGTCCTCCTCGACCATCAACTCAAGGTGATGTATGTCATCGAGTTCTCGGCACCTGCGGAGAAAAACATCACCTTGAAGGAGGAGGAGAAACGGACCAAATATCGCGATCTCCGGTACGAGCTCCAAGTGCTGTACCCAGGCTACTCGGTCAAAATGGTCGTCCTTATTATCGGTGTACTCGGAGGGATAAAGCCTACGCTGCTCTCGGAACTGAAGATCATACCGGCCTGCCAAAAACCAGCCGAGTGGCTGGCAGGTCAAATGCAGAAGGCGGTCATTCTGGGTTCTCTCCGTCTGCTTAGGGCACACGATTCTGGTATCTATAGTCACTAACCCTGCGGGATGTGGGGAGTGGCTGTAGTTGATGCGCCGGCGCGACTCCCGTGAGGCGTCGGAGGCCACGGGAGGACTGACCGGCATCGGGAAACCGAAAAAAAATAATAATAATAACGTCTTTATTTATTGTTGAGTACGACAATAAATGGGCGAAGTTCAGTAGAGTATCTATAATAGATACTCTCTGCTCTTACACTTAACCCTATAGAACCAAATTTAAAAATAGTACAAGAACTTAAATGATAAACATATTCATTACAAGCAATAAGGAAAAAAAAAATAAACAAGAATAAGAAAAATGTGTAGTATGCTACAATAAAAAATTATATTAATGTACACCTTAAGTGATTTGCTGGCTAAGCAGTCTTGCCTTCATTTTATTTTTTAAAGACAGATAGGGTTGGGAGAGACTTTATGTCAGGAGGAATGTCATTATATATCCGACAGATCGAGTGGCTAAATGACCGCTCAAATTGAGCAGTAGTGTGAGCTGGGGGTATTAGAGTATGTTTATTTCTGATATTAATGATGTGAGCGTTTCCACGAAATAGCACCTTTTTAAAGATGTAAGATGGTTTTTGAGTTTTTATGATTTTATGATAGAGACATGCTGTACTTAAGTAAAACCTGTTTTTCATGTTAAGCCAGTTTAGTTGATTTAATTTATGAGACACATGCTGATATTTTCTGATACCAAATATGTATCTAAGGCACGAGTTTTGCACTTTTTGAATTTTATACACACTTTCACTGTCCAAGCAATGTGAGAAAACTTGTGAACCATAATTAAAATGAGACAGTACCAGCGTCTCACAGAGCATAGTTTTGATTTTTTTGCGATAAATAAGACCTGTGAGGGTACAGTAATCTTAATTTATAATGCTTGTTTAAGACAGTTCGCGATATGGGTTTTGTATCTGAGTGTATTGTCCATTATTAGGCCTAAATTACGATGGCTGTTCGCAAGTGGGATATTTGTATTATCTATTTTAACATTTATTGAATTATCCAGTCTGTTACATATACCTCGGGTACTGAAAAGCATTGCCACCGTTTTACTAGGGTTCAGATGCAAGTGATGCTTTGTTGATACGTCGGCAACAATATTTAAATCAGAATTTATATTTTGTAAGGCATTATCCAGGTCAGACGGGGGGAAACTATAATAAATCTGAGTATCATCAGCGTACATATGGGCGGAGCAATACTTTAAATAGTGGCAAAAGTTACTTGTATACAAAGTAAATAATAAATGATCTAATATGGACCCTTGAGGGACTCGTACTGTGACAGATAGAGGCTCCGATATGTCATCCTTATATATCTCTTTGAAAACGATTGCTTAGAAAACTTTGAATAAGGTTTATGGCGTCCATATTTAGTCTGACATAATGTAACACTGCATGTAATACTTTATGATTGAGAGTATCAAATGCCTTGGTATAATCCAAGAGCACCAGTACCGTAGCTAAACCTTTATCATTGGATGACAAGATATCATCGGTTCCATGCAGCTGTTGAGCAGCTATAATCTGGACGAAAGCCAGATTGTATGTCTGGTAATATATTGTGCGTGGTTATGTGCTGTCGTAGTTGAAAATTAATTATTTTTTCGAATAATTTAGAAAAAACAGGAAGTATGCTTATGGGTCTAAGATGTTTATGTTCCGTAGATTCAGATATTTTTGGGATTGGTATTACAAGTTTCCATTTATCAGGAAAGTAGTTGTCGAGTATACACGAGTTAATAATATGGGTTAAATATTTAATGATATATGGACAGCAAGGCCGTATCATATTTATGCTAATTTTGTCCTCACCAGTAGCTGTGGACACTATTTCCTTTAAATATTTTGTAACAGTATCATAATCTACGAGAGTGAATCGAAATTTTGTAACGAAATTTTTTATTTGATTTGTGGAGTAATAATTAACTATTTCTGTGTTATTGACAGTACTGTGAGGAATGCAATTTTTGTAATAAGAATTTATATCATTAACATCATTAACATGAGATGGGATCGTTATATCTGGAGGCCTGTTAATATTTAAATAATTTAACTCTTTCCATACAGTTTTTGAGTTTGTGTTATTAAGTTTGTGACTAAAATAAGCCTTTTTCTCATTTTTGATTGCTACAGTCGTGAAGTTTCTCAAGGTCTTGTAGTAATCCCAGTCCCGTTGGTTTTTGGTTTTTTTATATTTAGTTTTAGACCTATCTCTTAATTTCATTAAATATTTTAAGTTAGAGGTAATCCATGGAGCCTTAGGTTTTGATATTCGCGCAGTTCTTATAAGAGCGTATTGGGCAACTAATGTTATAATTGTATTTGAGAGAATTTCTATTTTATCCTCTACGTTTTGTAAATTGAATATGTTATCTAAGTTAGATTGTTGTAGGTCTTGAAGGAAAAGTTCATCATCAAAATTACTATAATCCCTATATTTATAAGTGAACTGAGACGAGTGGCTAGTTTCTATAGATATGTTATAGTGAATTAACTCGTGATCAGATAGGTCAACACATAGTACATCAACATTAGTAACCAGCGTTGGCTTAGAGGTTACAATGTGGTCTATGAGTGTGCTGGTATTTTGCGTGATTCGAGTTGCAGTGGACACCAGTTGGGTTAGGCCTAGGGTTTTCAAGAAATCATTGAAAGCTATGGCTGCCATACTGTCGTATTTTAATAGATCAATATTGGAATCTCCAAGTAAGTAAATATTATCAGTTAGAGGTAGGCAGCCATTTATAGTGTTTTCAAGGTTATCTAGAAAATAGGTGACGTCAGTAGTGGGAGGACGGTACATTACCCCAATTATAAAAATTTCAGATTTAATTTTTATCGATACACACAACTGCTCAATAGAACCATCAGTTTCAACAGTCCGAAATGACAGATTGTCTTTTATATACAACCCTACACCTCCTCCCCTACCATCCCTATCTTTTCTGACGAATTTATATCCATGTATGTCTAGAGCTTCAGTTGGCACATTATCGTGTAACCAAGTTTCAGTTATTGCTAGTATATCATAAGACTTACTGAGTAGCAAATTCCTAATATCTATGAACTTATTTAAAATAGAGCGTACATTTAGATGCGCTAATTTCAATTTATTTTTCTTCATAATTAATAGCAAGTATACAAAAGTGACATAATAATACAGAAAAAAAAAAGAAAAATATAGTGTAATAATTATAAGACCTAAATACAATTACAAAGAGGCTTAAATAGTAATTTAAAAGAAATATGTATATAATTAAAAAAACAAACAAAAAGAAAAATATGTGTATATACGTTTAGATACAAGATAACATTTAAGGGCAAAAAACGAGAGAGAGATATTATTTTAAATAATTAACTTTACTTCTTGTTAATCTATCCGGTTGGATAGATTAAGTTTCTGTGTATAACCTTTAGCAACGAGCCTCGCACGATAACGCACACTGCCATCACTATTTTTCTTCCTTTTATACACCCACTTACAATCTACAATATTAGCACCATCTGGAACATCCACAAGTTCCCATGCTTCATTGTCCATAAATGATTGATATTCCTTTTTCATTGCTTGTCGCCACTGTACACTTTCTGGTCCTGATAAGGCTTCGTTTACACTAATTGGATCAACGTCCATTTCACCGGACGCACACATATAAGTTGCAAAGTCCTCAAAGTTCTTGGGTTTAGGTACTTGACCAGCGAGTATTGAAATAACGCAGACTTCTGTTATGAGGACTATTTCTAGCAATTTCATTGGCCGTTTTAAGATAGCCGCAGGGCATGCGCAGTTACATGACATGTCAAAGTGTATTAAATCCTTTTGGAATCATTCGCCAGCTAGAAACTCGTTAGACGATAGAGAAAATATTCGCCTAGCACGCGGTAGGTCCAGGGTTCGAATCGCAAGCTTATTATTAATTTTTTTAAATAAGTATTTTTTAGTTCGTTAGTAAGATTTTCCTTGCCCTTTATTATAGTTTCTTTATTTTCCTTGCCCTTTGCTATAGTTTGTTTATTTTCACAGTGCCGAATTTTCCTTTAAAAATGATATCTGATGAGCTCGCCATGCCGTGGCCTTGAAACAGCCAATGAAATTGCTAGAAATAGTCCTCATAACAGAAGTCTGCGTTATTTCAATACTCGCACTTGACCAACGTACTGTCTCATCCAAAGTCTGATTTGTGATGATTACATTGGCCACAAAATCAGTGTCACTGGTGTCGCTACTGAAATTATATTCTGATTCCGAACTGGTTTCACTACTATCTGTGATGCTAGTTTCAGTACTTTCTTCCGCAATATTTCCCATCACCCCCACTGGGTCTGAGTTAACTATTATTGGGACTTCCTCAGCATTTTCTATCACCACAACATCTCTGCTAGTCACAACAGAACCAATCTCTGGGTCATAAACTCGGTATCCTTTGGTATTTTCACCAAAACCGACTAAAATCATTTTTCTAGATTTTTTCTCCCATTTCGTTCTATTTGTTTTTGGTATGTGGACCATGGCTGTACTGCCGAAAATTCTGATATTTTCAACATTAGGTTTCCTGCCATTCCATATTTCATATGGCGTTTTCTCAACCAATCCTGCAGCCACAGACCTGTTTTTTAAATACACCGCTGTGTTTACAGCTTCCGCCCAAAACTTTTTATCTAAATCAGCATCAAATAATAAGCACTTTGCTTTCTCAATTATGGAACGGTTCATTCTCTCTAAAACACCATTTTGTTCCGGAGTATGAGGGTTAGTTTTCTGGTACACAATTCCATTTCTTTAATAAAAAACTTTCAAAATCATCACTGCAAAATTCTCCACCATTGTCAGATCTGAGAATTTTTATTTTACAGCGTTTTTGATTCTTTACCATAGCCTTAAATGCTTGGAATTTCTTAAACACTTCGGACTTAACCTTTAAAAAGTAAACAAAAACCATTTTACTACAATCATCCTCAAAAAGCAACAAATATTTTGAACCTCCAATTGATCTATTTTCCATCGAGCCACAAACGTCTGCATGCACAAGTTCCAACAAAGCACTGGCTCTTGTGCCCTGATGTTTAAAAGAATTCCTTGATTGTTCACCTTCACAGCAAACAATGCATGCATTTGTATTATCTGTTTTTGTTTTAAAAAGCATACCTTCAACAACGCCTGTCTGCATCTTGCACATATCCTTGTAGTTGATATGCCCTAGTCGACGACGCCATATGGCACTGCTGGCACTTGCTACTGATGATGTTAACAAACACTGGCCCTCCTTTTTAACAGTTTTGACTCTTAACTTATAAACATTGTTGACCAAATCCGCTATAGCTACTAGCTCATTCACCTTGTTATAGATTTTACAGCATTCCTGCTCAAATCTCACCGTGTTTCCATTACTGATTAACTGACTTACTGATAGAAGATTTGTTGTTAATCCAGGAACATACATAGCTTTAGTAATTGTGATATCAAAGCTATTTTGGTTCACAACAAATCACGTGGTTGTGGTCACAATATTTACGTCGCCTACACACGACACTGAAAGTCTTTGATCGTTAGCTGTTAGAATGTGCTGTAACCCAACATTGTCCGAGACATTCATTAACCAATGTTGATTAACCGTAAAATGTCCACTGTCGCCGGAATCTACGTCCCAATCGTCTTTACTGAATTGCTTACTTAAAAAAGACGACATTAAACGCATTTAAATTCCCATTACTGGCGTTTTTATTTGGACATTTAGTCTTGTAATGCCCCATTGTTTGCATCCATAACATTTCACATTTTTTAGGTTAGGACCGCCTCCTTTAACATTTCCAGCTCCAACTGATTTCGGTGCATAGGTACTACTTCCGGTGTTGTTACAACCGCCATTGCTACCAACCTGTCGATTACCTTGGTGCCTTTTTCCACTAAAGAGAGCGCTGCTTTTATTACCGGACGGCTCCATATCTAACAATTTGGTTTTAATGCTGTCCACCGTTAACTGGATTCCAGAGTGTTCTATCGACATTATCATCGGTGCAAACTTTTCTGGCAAACCTGCCAATAATAGCGATCCAATCCAATTATCATCTATTTTGAATCCCGTGCCTTTTAACTTCTGTGCTGTTTCTATGAGCTGAGTGACGTAAGCCTCCATAGAATCGCAGCTCTCAAGTCTGATAGAGATCAACGCACGTAACAAACCGAATCTTGCGGCAAAAACCGCTGTCATAAAAAAAGCTTTTGAATCGTGGTCCACAAGTTCTTTGTCGTTGTAGCGTCCTTAACATGCACAAATAGAGATGGATCTATTGACAAAATCAATTTTGCTTTGGCTTTTTCATCTTTAACTGTGTCCGCTTCAGTACCGTTTAAGCAACTTTTCAGGTCGTCCAACACTAGCATGTTCTGCACCACGAAAGCCCAGTCGCTGTAGTTCTCTCGGCCTTTTAGTTTTGGAACATTAGACAAAAAATTCACCGACATTTTTGAGTCCTGAGATTTTCTGAGCACGTTATACACCACGAAATAAAACGGACACAACTACCGGCTATTTTTCCCGTACCTCGGAAAAACTCGTTACTGGTTGAACACGTGAAACTAAACACGTGGTCCTGGGCCCATAACCTGTTGTTCAGAGCTAGCAAGAAATAAAACACGTGTATCATCTACGACTGCTCCATCTCGACTATTGTTGTAACTTCCGATTATTCAGTTATTTTTTGCTAAACGTGGCACCGCCGCTTTAGTCTTGATATGTATGTGGTGGCGCTGCATAAAAAAAGTTTTTGTTGTTGTTCGTTGACATTTGAAAAAAGGCAGCAGCCGTTCTGTTTTTGACATGTTATGCTTAGATTAAGTGTAGTCAGTTTTGTTTTTCATTGTGTGCTGGCCGTTTGTAACTAGCGCTGTGGAAAATAGAGTACATGAAAGTGAATTTTGTTTAATTTATCGAACCTTGTCTAGGCCGGGACATACGGGTAGTTTGTCCAGCGGTAATACTTAAGGGACTTGACATAGTTTGTGGCGACCGTGACAGGACATTTGCAGGCAGGCGGTTACAAGTCGGCGAAAGCGGTGTGAAAACATGTACCTAACTATATTAGATAAAAACAGTTGCGAGGAAGTTAGGTTTCATGGCTGATTCAATGGAATCTAAGAAAAAACATAGGAAAGTGCTTCGATCTTTTGTTACAAAATCGTTAAACGAATTGGACACTCTGTTAACAAAAAGTCCTATCTTGCATGAGGACATCGAGGTCGCCTGGGAATGCGTAAAGCCTAAGTTTGACGAACTCTGTGCGATAAACTCAGAAGTGTATAATTTGTAAGTTCACCATACTTAAGTTGAAAGTTGAGAAGCTGCTGGAATCTGGAGAGGACGCTGTGTCGGGGCGAGGGTCAGCACGAACTTCTGGTAGTCAAGTAGGTTATGATGACGTCATACAAGGTAAGCGAAAGTTTAAATTACCCGCTATTCAATTCAAGCAGTATGATGGAAATATTAGGAACTGGTTGCCGTTCTGGTCGCAATTCAGGAAAATTCATACTGATACTCAGCTGGATAATTGCGATAAGATAGACTATTTGGTACAGGCTACGGTTGCAGGAAGTCGTGCGCATCAAATTGTAGACAGTTTTCCTGTGCTCGATGAGAATTATGAAAAGATTATTCACTGTTTGACCGCGAGATTCGGGCGTGAGGACCTACAAATTGATGTGTACGTGCGCGAATTATTAAAATTGGTATTAAATAACGCTGTATCAAATGAAAAGCAGGATTTGTCGAAATTGTACGATATGATTGAGACTCAGTTGAAGGGCGCTTGACACGTTAGGAATTACATCAGACAAGTACGCTGCGCTTTTGTTTCCACTAATTGAATCTTGTTTGCCACAAGAACTATTACGAATTTGGCAAAGATCGGCGTTTAATTCGGGTGGTCCGGGTACAAATAATGGCGCGAATAACAATGAACCCGTGGCACCAGGTGGTGACTCTCTATTAGAAATTAGGCTAGGAATCTTTTAAGTTTTCTACGTGCTGAAGTCGAAAATGAACAGAGAATAGACTTAGCGGTTTAGCTGATAATTTTAAAACAAAGTCCGGTACAGCTAACCCATCTAGTAAAAAGGAACGCGTCAAAATTGTCATCGACGTTCAGTTCGGCAGGTTTAGTAAATGTCGACGTTGTCAAATGTATATTTTGTACCGGTGTTCACGAAAGTGACAAATGTTTTAAGGCGCAAAAGATGACACTAGAAGAGCGCAAAATTATTGTATAGAGAAAGGTGCTTGTTTTAAATGTTTAAAGGCGGAGCATGTGTCAAAAAGATGTCGGTCTCGTTTGAAATGCGTTGTTTGCGGATATTCGCATGTACCATTGATGTGTTTGGGTTTAGCTGAAAAGAAAACGTCTCTGCAGCAAAAGGACAGTTCGAGTGAGCAAGACAATGTTAAAAAGGAACAGACGATGCCAAATCAAACAAGTTCCTATGTTTTTCTGCAAACTGTGAGTTTTAGGGTTGAAGGGCAATCATGTATGAAAAATGTGAGAGCGCTTATAGATACAGGTTCGCAGCGTTCATACATTTTGAAGTCCACTGTATCGTCACTTAGTTTGAAACCCAAGAGAGCAGAAAAAATTGTACATTGCCTGTTTGGAGAAACAGAGATGGAACAAGTGCATTATTGTTATGACATTACAATTTACAATGGTAAATATAGGAAGACGTTCGAAGTTTTAGATCAGGCTCAGATTTGTAATGAGGTTTCACCAGTATTTTATGGACCTTGGATACAAGAACTAAAAGCACTTAACGTGGAAATTTCTGATTACAAAAGTCATGGTCCAATTGAGATGTTGTTAGGAGCAGATGTAATTGGGTCGTTGTACACTGGGAAAAGACATCTGTTGTTTTGTGAGACAGTAATAGTGAATGAAGAGGGTAGATAAGAGGTTAGGTTGCCATGGTTAGAGGGGCACGCTCCCCTGCCTACAGATTACCACCTAGCCAACCGAAGACTTCAAACCGCAATGAGACAACTAGAGAAAAATGATTTGATGTCTAGGTATGAAACAGTTTTTGAAGAATGGAAGCGATTAAATATAATTGAAGAAACGGCAAGAGGTAATGTCGGATATTTTCTGCCACATAGACCGGTCGTTAAAGAAGGCTCTACCACTGCAGTTAGACCCGTGTTTGATGATTCTGCATGTGGAAAAGATAAACCATCGTTGAACCAATGTTTGGAGAAGGGGGAAAATTTGATAGAGATGATACCTGCGCTGTTGATCAGATTTAGAGAATATGAGATAGGAGTCATATCTGACATAAAACAGGCGTTTTTGCAAATAAGTGTCAATCCGAGAGACCGTCAGTTTTTGAAATTCCTGTGGATCAATGAGGAAGGTGAAGAAACAGTTTACATACACAACAGAGTTGTTTTTGGAGTAAGCTCCAGCCCGTTTTTGTTGGGTGCCACGATCAATTATCACCTAAACAAGAGTAAAGAAAATTGTCTGTTGCCAGGTTGCGAATATACGAAAGAAACTATAGAAAAGCTTGCCACTAGTTTTTACGTAGACAATTGCATTGCAAGTGTGCCGAAATTAGAAGCTTTGGACCAGTTTATTAAAGAAGCGACCTTGATTATGGCAGAAGCACAATTTGACCCGAGAGGGTGGGAGTTTTCGGGCAATTCAAACAGTACGGATGGTGATTCAGTTTTGGGTTTAAAATGGTTTCCGGATAGAGATGTTTTGGCAATAAACCCAGATCTACTTGTTTGTGATACTGAAAATGTTGTCGTAACAAAGCGAAAGTTGTTATCTATAGCACAAAAGATCTTCGACCCAATAGGATTTACGTCACCTGTGACATTATTGCCCAAGTTATGGTTGCAGGTTTTGTGGGAGAGAAAAATATCCTGGGACACTGAAGTAGATGGCGATGTAGCGATACAATTTAGAAAATGGGCAAAAGATTTACCTGAACTTCGGCATATAGAAATTCCTCGTTGGAGTGAAATTGGTGGAACAAATCCCGAAGAGGTCAGTGTACATACCTTCGTAGATGCGTCCGCAAAGGCTTATACCGCGGTTATTTTTGTTATAGTGGAAAAGTCTGATGATGTTTCAATTCATTTTATGGCAGCTAAGTCGAGGGTGGCACCGATAGAAAAGAGAAAAGGAAGTTTAACGATCCCACGCCTAGAATTATTAGCAGCGACGATAGGTGCAAGACTTTACACTCAGGTAGTAGAAAATTTGACAGGAAGCTATAGTATTACTTCTGGAGCGACTCGGCTACTGTGATCTCGTGGCTGCAGCGCAAAGAAGAGTGGGGTACGTTTGTACATAACAGAGTGATTGAAATACGCAAGTTAACACCGGCTCTTCAGTGGCGTCACATTCCAGGGGCATGCAATCCGGCAGACCTACCATCTTGGGGGGTGTTCGCCCAAACAGTTAGTCGAATCAAGATGGTGGGAGGGGCCCGAATGGCTGTACAGTAATGTCGAGAGCTGGCCATCTAGAAATTTAATTGTTAATGAAGAAGAGGTCAACAAAGAAAACAAAAAGAAGGTTACGACGTTTATTAACGTAGAAAAGGAAAAGGTGGACTTTTACCTCACGTATTTCAGCAAATATACCAAGACAGTTAGAATGATTGCTTGGCTGCGCAGATTTGTGCACAATTGCAGACATAAACAAGATAGGAATAAAAAGGAATTGAGTGTACATGAGTTAGACTGCGCAGAAAAGTTTATTTTTAAGCTGATACAGGAAGAAGAATTTGAAGGTCTAAAAGATAATAAATTAAAGAACCTAAGTCCTTATTATGATAACGAAGGTGTGATAAGATTGAAGTCAAGAGTTTCGAATAGAGAAGACACTGTTGATTACCGTTATCCTGTGGTTTTGACTGGCAAGAATCCGATTGTTTGTAGTTTGATTATGGAAAAGCACCAAAAATCTTGTCATGTAGGCGTTCAGGGACTGCTATGTTTACTAAGAGAGAATTATTGGATATTGGGTGGCAGAAGAGCCATTCGTTTGGTTTTAAAGAAGTGTATCACGTGTAGGAGATTTGTTGTTAAATCCTTTGCAGTAGAATCGCCTCCATTGCCGGCCGATAGAGTTGGCGATTCTGCTCCGTTCGAGATTACGGGCGTCGACTTCGCCGGGCCTTTGTATTTAAAATCTGGTGAGAAAGCGTGGGTGTGCCTATTTACCTGTGCAGTGTACCGCGCTGTACACTTAGAACTTATAATGTCATTATCCACCCTTAAGTTTTTACAAGTTTTGAGAAGGTTTATCGCTAGGAGGGGCAGACCCAGGGTTTTGTATAGTGATAACGGAACTAACTTCCGTGGGACTTATAATGCTTTCGCAAACCTAGACTGGGACGCTATAACTAGAGAGACTAATACGCAACGAATTGTGTGGCGTTTTAATCCCCCTAGTGCGCCGTGGTGGGGAGGTTTTTTCGAAAGGCTAGTCGGTGTCGTAAAGCGTCTACTGCGTAAAGTTTTAGGTAAAGCGAGTTTAGGTTATGAAGACTTAATGACATTATTGTGTGACTGTGAGGCAGTGGTTAATGCACGACCGCTGACTTATATTTCAAACGATCCGAAGAATCCTGCTGACGCTGACTGTAACGTTGCCGATTGCGATTTAGTGGAAAAGACATGTCTTACGAAAAGTATGCGAAATAAACAGAGACTACGTGAAAATTTGAGAAATCGATTTAGGCTAGAATATTTAGGACAGCTCAAACCGCTTGGTGAAACAAAATCGAACGCGACAGTTAAAGTGGGGGTGTAGTTCTTATAGGTAATGATTTTAGCAAGCGAGTTGAATGGCCTATAAGACAAGTAATTGACGTTGTACCGGGTAAAGACGGTCGGATTAGGTTGGTTAGAGTACGAACTTCGCATGGAGAGTTACTAAGACCTGTACAGCGGTTATACCCGTTAGAGTGCGTTGATGATTCGGTTGAGAAGAACAATGACGGTCGAGATGTGGCTGTTCCCGAAGCGAATATTCCTAAGTTCGATCCTGAGTCTTCTGAAAAGGGAGATCAAGAAGAAGACGTTGCTAATTCCAATAGCCTTCGCGGTAGTGTTCGGGATAGTGCGCGGGTGAGAGAATTCGCCGATTATCCAGATCACCTAGGTGATCTTAATATAAGCCGAAGCGGGCGTAAAATAAAGTGTCCTAAAAGATATTTGTAGTTAAGAACGTTAGTCTAAGTTATTTTTACGTTTGGTGAGAAATAGTTTTGTCAAACTGTTTCTCAGGTGGGAGGATGTTGTAACTTCCGATTATTCAGTTATTTTTTGCTAAACGTGGCACCGCCGCTTTAGTCTTGATATGTATGTGGTGGCGCTGCATAAAAAAGTTTTTGTTGTTGTTCGTTGACATTTGAAAAAGGCAGCAGCCGTTTTGTTTTTGATATGTTATGCTTAGATTAAGTGTAGTCAGTTTTGTTTTTCATTGTGTGCTGGCCGTTTGTAACTAGCTCTGTGGAAAATAGAGTACATGAAAGTGAATTTTGTTTAATTTATCGAACCTTGTCTAGGCCGGGACATACGGGTAGTTTGTCCAGCGGTAAGACTTAAGGGACTTGACAACTATTTTATTAAAGAAAGGAAATATAACATAACATGAAAGGAAACTCTACCAACATAACAAAAAAATATATATAACTAGGATGTTACCAACGTAACCAAAAGTCAACAGTGTTGACAACTACAAAAGTAAATATAACTGTCTTGATGTATAAAAAAATAACACTTTCTTAACAGTGTGGCAATAACAAATAAACGCAATAAAATTAGTTGAGCCATTTTTTTTATTATAATTAAAATAATAAGTAAATGATTCACTCCAATGTGGTTACTGTGTAATGAGAAACTTACAATTTATAATTGGAAATACTAATCAGTGCCAGCTATCCATGGAGACAGGGCAATTAAGATTGGTTAACATATATAGAGCGCCACGTGATTTGTATCTGAAAGTATTTAGTTTTAAAAAAAAGGAACAGTGTTCAACTTAAAAAAAAAATCACGAAAAACTGAACATCAAGAAACATTTATAATTAAGGATAGATTTTAACATATTACTGATGTAGATATCTCAAGACACAAAAAAAATAATATATATATATATATATATATATATATATATATATATATATATATATATATATATATATATATATATATATATATATATATATATATATATATACAGAGACAAATTAGACGACTGTCTAAGTTAAGAACAAAAATTATAAATTAACTTCGGGGATGCAGTCAACGGGTTGACTGCATCCCCGAAGTTAATTTATAATTTTTGTTCTTAACTTAGACAGTCGTCTAATTTGTCTCTGTACTTATAGTAGATATGGGGTTTTATCAGAACATTCGTAATAATTATGCGTACGCTACTATGAAGGATCTGAAAAGTGTGGCAAATATCAACTTAAAATTGGCATCATTAGAAACAGGAAGACATTTCTATTGTAATGTGAACCCGTTGACTGCTCCCCGAAGTTAATTTATAATTTATATATATATATATATATATATATATATATATATATATATATATATATATATATATATATGAATAATAATAAAAAAAGATACAAATGTAAATGAACTAATAAATTTCCCCCAAGTATATGGCAATATTCTCGTTTACATAAATAGATTTTATAGGTAAATTCTTATAAATTTACTGGATGATCAATTGACAGTTAAATTAAAAAAAACTTTTAGCTAAGGTTAGTACCACAATAGATAAATTACATATTTATATATTTTTTTAAGATATTCTTTTGTAAATTAATTGTTCACTACATATATGTTGGTAATTGGCGTACACAAAAAAATATATGAGCAGGGATAAAAGTGTACTTTCACATGGACATCCTTTGGGAACGCAGTGATTTAGAAATAATCTTGACTGACCTGGTAGCCGAGTTTGTAACCTGGTGCTTTACCTTGATACTTAAAATGACCCACTCTGGTACAGTGCTTTAAACCTTAATCAAATTCTGGGAGTTCGACTTAATCTGATAATAAAATTTCAAATTAACCATATATTGGAACTTCTCATTCGATAGTGGAGCTTTCAACCCGATAGTGGAAATTTCAACCACATAGTCGAACTCTCAACCCCATAGTCGAATTCTCAACCCCATAATCGAACCCTAAAATATTTGTAAAAAAAAACTTAGTAAATGGAGAACTATATATTTTTTTTCTGTGTAATTACCTCACTTGAGGGTAGTTGCAAGTTTCCACAATAAACTAATTACACTGTATATTCTGTAATAATTTTAACAGCTAACATAAATAGAAACAAATGGTGAGAACAGATTCTGAAAAAAAAACTACTCACGTGATGAAGGTAGTAGACGTGTTAAATCCCTTAAAAAAGGCAAGATTTTCATTAATAATACGCTATGCGTAATTTCCTTACAACAAAACCATGAAAATCAAAGACTCTGATAGTAAAATAGATATATCCCCGTAGGATGACTTTCAAAATCAAATTTCCAATTACTCAGAAAATGTCGACCATTCACAGGCAACACCACAAGAAAAATGTGTGCCAAAAGTATTCCAGAATTAGCAAAAAGCAAAAAAAAATAAAAATAAAAAACTATCTGAAATCTTAAAAAAAACTACGCTGTTCAACCGAAACATATTAAGAATGAGAATAGGTTCACACCTAGGATGGGAATGGGCAAATCAATATTAAAAGGTAAGAAAATAAATAGTATTACTTATCAGGGACTAGAGACGTAAATTACATATTTGGGGCAATTTGTTTTAATTAGCTAACTTGGTCAACGGACGAGATATGATTTTTCAAAGAATAAGAATTAAGACAAATGAACGCGCGCCTATGTTTCAAATAATTTGGCTATTAACACTTCGATTCATTAAAATTACCGTATTACTTACTAAAGTGACAGCCAGCTGCTAAATAAAGTAAACAACTATAACCTATACAATATTTTGCCGTTTTCAATTATAATAAAGGAATTCACAATAAATACATAAGGTAGGTGCTATATTTAATTAATTTTATGCTTTAAGTACATTAATACACTTTAAATACAGACAATTTTAATAAAATTATATTGTTCTTTTCCTCTTAACTAATTAGTTAATAAAAAAAAATAATTTTCATTACAGGTGAATCAAGACCTTTCAGATTAATTACAATAGACATCACTAGTGACGGTAAGATTTATAACTAGGTATTAGTAATTATTCATTGATCTAATTACACCTTTATGATTTTAGATGTGCAGGAAAACGATGTGTTACTTAATATAAATATGAAATTACTTAAAAAAAGAAAATATTTAGAATTGTTAACGATGGTAGGCAATAAACTATATTAAACCTTTATTATCGACTTATTTTTATTACTTATTGATAGTGAAATATTATTATTAACCAGGGTATAATTGTTGACATTTGACACCTGTATATCTGGTTTCACTAATAAGTTTTGAATTAAAGAAATTTGTTCTACAGGTTACGAGGTACAATTTTTTTCTGTAAAATGTGACAAAATATATTTAAAAGAGTTAAATAAAAACAAAACCGTCACACCCCCCCTTCCTCCGAAAGAAGTAAATTTTCCAAAATTTACTGATCAAAATATTAACCGGATGTAAGGATAGGTATGATGAATTTATATAATGCAGATTAAGCTATTACTCCTCAAGGTCAAAACTATTCGCTGCTTTGAGGTCTTGAACATGCCATATCCCTTTAGATTGGCCAGACGCATTGCATAGTTCGTATGTCCACGAACCGATTTTCTTTTTAATAAGAAACGGGCCGATAAATTTAGGGCATAATTTCGCGTTTATATAATTCAGAGCGTCAGATTTTATTTTATTCTTACGCCAAACTTGATCTCCAATTTGATAATGAATTGATCTGCGCCGGAAGTTATAAACTTTACGGTTCTTCTCTTGGGACTTTAACAATCGATTTTGAACATCCTCAAACAACTTACGAAAACCAACATTACGTTTATTTATTTCATTTTCTACCTCAATAGGACCGTCATCGTTAGAAATTTGATATCTGTATAAGTCGCCAGTTTCAATATATTCGCGTCCAAAGTTAATAAAATAAGGTGAATATTCGGTGGTCTCACTTTTCGCAGTTCTTATTGCACAAGCCAACGCCGATAAGTTTTCATCCCACGTACGTTGATTTTCTTTAACGTAACTTGAGATCATAATTTTAACTATACCATTTACACGTTTAAACGGATCAGCTCTAGGGTAATAATTAGCAGTAAAATCGAGTCTCGTACGATATCTCGAGCAGAGTTTCTGAAACTCTCTACTATGCATCTGTACGCCATTGTCACAGATTAAACGCTCAGGAATGCCATATACCAGAAATACATTTTCTTCGACAAGTTTTGCTAATGCTTTTGCCGTTGCAGCGCGAACGCCAAAAATTAAGACATTTACTAAAATAGCCGCTAATAACGAGGGCGTGCGAGTATTGCCAATCGGCAATATCAATATTAGTAACCATATCCACAGATACTGATACGGATCTAGAGAGAAAGTCTGGAACTATGTTTTCTCGACCTTTGCGATGAATTATAGTGAAATCGAAAGGTTGAAGCCTTACAGCCCATCTGACAAGGCGGCCTTGGGGATCTTTAAGACGATTTAACCAAATCAACGAAGCGTGATCCGTTACAACAGTAAAATGAGTTCCTTCTAAATAATGGCGCAGCTTCTCCATACTCCAAATAATAGAAAGACACTCCCTTTCAGTCGTGGAGTAATTCATTTCTTGTTTAGTGAGTGAGCTAGATAGAAAGCATATTACTTTTTCGCCATCATCAAATAATTACGTGAGAACGGCACCAATTCCATACGAAGAAGCATCCGTTTGAAGAATTTTTTGGATTAGTCGTGTTAACGGGGCAACAATAGAGGAAAAGTTAGGTACAAACCGTCTGTAGCAGCTAGACATTCCTAAAAATCTTCGAAGTTCGGTAACACTACTAGGGGATGGTACATTTAAAATTGCATCAATTTTCTCCGAATCAACCCTAAGACCACGAGCATCTACCACATAACCTAAATATTTTAGGGAAGGTTATGGGGTTGAGAGTTCAATTATGAGGTTGAGAATTCGACTATGGGGTTGAGAGTTCGACTATGTGGTTGAAAGTTCCACTATCGGGTTGAAAGCTCCACTATCGAGTGAGAAGTTCCAATATATGATTAATTTGAAATTTTATTATCAGATTAAGTCGAACTCCCAGTATTTGATTAAGGTTAAAGTACTGTACCAGGGTGGGTCATTTTAAGTATCAACGTAAAGCACCAGGTTACAAACTCGGCTACCAGGTCAGTCAAGATTATTTCTAAATCACTGTGTTTCCAAAGGATATCCATGTGAAAGTACACATGGATATCCCCTTCGCTCAGGTTCGCTACTCTCGCGGCAGGTCAGTAAGTCATCCCGAAGTTCCCTCGTCCACTTAAAGCGTCCATGTACAATTGCATTGTCATCATCGTTAGGACCGTCCGGTAAGGCCCTCCCATCTGTCCTTGACCTCCATCCGACTGAGGTCGAATGTGAGGGGCCCTTCTAATGTTGTATGGAACCATAGCAACAAGAGTACCAGGGTAATTAGCCCTGGTACTCCCGGCCGGCATTAGTCAGGCAGAGTTGCCTCTGCCTGTCCAGGGTGCACCAACGTGGAGGTTGCCGGTCCTTTGCACCCCTTATTATTATTATTATTATTATTATAAACAGTCAGAACTTAAACAAGATGAGAAACTGTGTTGATGGCTTGACACTAAAAGGGAAATCGAGAATTGCCAAAAATAACTGTAGTGTGTGCTGCGAAGGCAAACAGTCGAGGCTGCCTTTTTCAAACGTGGGTACCCAGAGCACTGAGGTACTAGAAATTGTACATGGCGATGTTTGTGGGCCAATGGAAGTCACATCCATAGGTGGGTCCAGGTATTTCCTTCTTCTTATTGATGACTTTAGTAGAATGTCGTTTATCTACTTCCTTAAAGCAAAAAGTGAAGTGTTTGAGAGATTCAAGGGGTATAAGTCCATGGTTGAAACCCAAAAAGGTAAACAGGTTAAATTCTTTAGAACTGACCAAGGTGGCGAGTTTTGTAGTAAGGAGTTTGAAAACTACCTAAAAAAGGAAGGCATAATTCACCAAAAACCTAATGCCTATACGCCTGAGCAAAATGGTGCGGCAGGACGGTTTAACCGCACTATTGTAGAGAAGGTAAGGTGCCTTCTATTCGACGCTGGGCTACAAAAGAGGTTTTGGGGCGAGGCGGTTAATACTTCTAACTATTTGAGGAATAGATGTATTGCCAGTGGTCTAAACGGAAAAACTCCTTATGAAATATGGTATGGCAAAAAACCAGACCTTTGCGCATTTTTGGAAGTACTGTCATTGTACATGTCCCTAAACAAAGAAGGTTCAAGTTTGATAAAAAGTCTAACAAACATATCCTGGTTGGTTATTCTGAAGAAGTAAAAGACTACAGGGTTTATAACCCTGAAACCGATGACGTCACAACAAGCAGAGATGTGAATATTCATGAAGATTTAAAAACGAAAATACTTGACAACACAATTGCTGATGATCAGAGTGAAGTGCCAGATCCAGTGGGGGGCGGTAAATCAGATAACAACTTAGCAGAAACATCAGCAAACACAGATTTCTTTCACACTTCTGTTGATGATACCTCTTGCGACACGTCGATGGTAGATGATTCGTGTGATAATGACTATATGCCAATTTATACACATGAAGAAGAGTCTGCAAGTGATAGTGTAGTACCTAGAAGGTCAGAGCGATAAAAAATAAAAAGGGTTTTTGATGATTTTGTGACATATTTAAGTCCAACTGCTGAACCCAACCTCGAAAAGTTTCCTGCAGAGGCTCTAGTGAGTGTTTCTGAGTCTCTGTTCAGGCCTGATGGCAGCTTGTGGAAGCAGGCCATGCTAGAGAAGATGAAGAGTCTAGAAGAGAACGAAACATGGGATCTAGTGGACTTACCTGAGGGCAGTGTTTCGGTGCAGTGTAAGTGGGTGTTTAAGGTTAAGGTGGACAGTGCAAACAAAAAAACCTATCGTGCTAGACTAGTAGCTAAGGGTTTTACCCAAGTAGCAGGGGTAGACTATAATGAAACTTTTTCGCCTGTTGTTAGGCATTCTACCCTAAGATTGTTAATAGGTTTAAGCGTAGATTTAGGTCTAGAAATTTTCCATCTTGACGTGACCACAGCCTTTTTGCATGGCCATTTAGAGGAGACTGTTTTTATGAAACAACCTGAAGGTTTCATAAAACCAGATAAAGCAAATAGGGTTTTGAAGTTAAAATGTGCCATTTATGGACTAAAACAGTCGTTCCGTGTTTGGTATGAGAAAGTTGAAGATGTCCTAACCAATTTGGAGTACAATAGGTCTAAATTTGAACCATGTGTCTTTATTAAATTTAATAAGGGTCTAATGACAGTCATTGCCCTGTATGTCGATGACTTTTTTATTTTTTCGAATGATATTTCTGAATCAGATACTCTGAAAAGAGAACTAGCTGCCAATTTTAAATTGAAAGATCTCGGTCAGGCTAAGCAAATGTTAGGAATGAACATTTGCATCGACAAGGCAAAAAATATCATAACATTGGACCAAAGACATTACATAGACCAGTTGTTATCCAAATTCGAAATGGCAGATTGCAGGCCGGTGGATACGCCAATGGAAAAAAATTCTGTACCATACCATTCCATTCCATTTTAACAGCTTTACCCCCCAAACCCCCCCCCCCCCCCCCCCCCCCCCACCCCCCCCCCCAAAAAAAACCCCCCCCACAAACCCCCCCCCCCCCCCCCCCCCCCCCCCCCCCAAAACCCCCCCCCCCCCAAAAACAAAAAAAAAACCCCCCCCAAACCCAAAACCCCCAAACCCCCCCCCCCCCCCCCCAAAAAAACCCCCCCCCCCCCCCCCGCCCCCCCCCCCCCCCCCCCCAAAAAAAAAGGCCCCCAAAAAAAAAAAAAACCCCCCAAAAAAAAGGGGGGGGCCAAAAAAAAAAAAAAAAAAAAAACCGCAAAAAAAAAAAAAAAGGGGGCCCCCCCCCGACCCCCCCCCCCCCCAACCCCCCCCCCCCCCCCCCCCCCCCCCCCCCCCCCCACCCCCCCCCCCCCCCCCCCCCCCCCCCCCCCCCCCGGCCCCACCCCAGCCCCCCCCCCACCCAACCCCAACCCCCCCCCCCCCCCCCCCCCCAAAAAAAACCCCCCCCCCCCCCCCCCCCCCCCCCCCCCCCCCCCCCCCCCAAAACCAAACCCCCCCCCCCCCCCCCCCCGGCCCCCCCCCCCCCCCCCCCCCCCCCCCCCCCCCCCCCCCCCCCCCAAAAACCCCCCCCCCCCCCCCCCCCCCCCCCCCCCCCCCCCCCCCCCCCAAAAACCCCCCCCCCCCCCCCCCCCCCCCCCCCCCCCCCCCCCCCCGCCCCCCGGGCCCCCCCCCCACCCCCCCCCCCCCCCCCCCCCCCCCCCAAAAACCCCCAAGGGGGGGCCCCCCCCCCCCCCCCCCCCCCCCCCCCCCCCCCCCCCCCCCCCCCCCCCCCCCCCCCCCCCCCCCCCCCCCCCCCCCCCCCCCCCCCCCCCCCCCCCCCCCCCCCCCCCCCCCCCCCCCCGGGGGGGGGGGGGGACCCGGGGGGGCCCCCGCGGGCCCCCCCCCCCCCCCCCCCCCCCCCCCCCCCCCCCCCCCCCCCCCCGCCCCCCCCCCCCCCCCCCCCCCCCCCCCCCCCCCCCCCCCCCCCCCCCCCCCCCCCCCCCCCCCCCCCCCCCCCCCCCCCCCCCCCCCGCCGCCCCCCCCCCCCCCCCCCCCCCCCCCCCCCCCCCCCCCCCGCCGGGGCGGGGGGGCCCCCGCCCCCCCCCCCCCCCCCCCCCCCCCCCCCGGGGGGCCCCCCCCCCCCCCCCCCCCCCCCCCCCCCCCCCCCCCCCCCCCCCCCCCCCCCCCCCAAAAAAAAAAAAACCCCCCCCCCCACCCCCCCCCCCCCCCCCCCCCCCCCCACCCCCCCCCCCCCCCCCCCCCCCCCCCCCCCCCCCACCAACGGGGGGGGGGGGGGCCGCCCCCCGCCAAAAAAAAAAAGAGAGAGGGGGCCCCCCCCCCCCCCCCCCCCCCCCCCCCCCCCCCCCCCCCCCCCCCCCCCCCCCCCCCCCCCACCCCCCCCCCCCCCCCCCCCCCCCACCAACCCCCCCCCCCCACCCCCCCCCCCCCCCCCCCCCCCCCCCCCCCCCCCCCCCCCCCCCCCCCCCCCCCCCCCCCCCCCCCCCCCCCCCCTGATACTTAATATTTACAGTATATGCCTTAATCTAAGATATTTTATTTTATTTAGGCTATTTATTTCATATATTTCAATGTAATAAAATATAATAAGGTAGGTGTTACATTTCACGAAAATGCGGTAGACACCTACCCAGACCGCTGGCATGGCCTAAAAATACCTATAAGGTCATAGTTTATGTAGTGGCCCTTTCCTGCAATACAGAGCAATTGCTGTCCTGTGCTAAATGCTTTAACAAACTAATGTTGGATGTTTTTGTTTTTGTGGGGTCTTGATCTGTACAGGAAAAATTTTGTAAAAAACCTGTTACACTTTTATTTTTATTTTATTTGTGGGTTATAGTTGTTGGTTGTTTATGCGTGTGTTGTGTGTTTGGTGGAAGGAGGGGTGGAGGGATGGGAATTTGTTGTGTCATTGTGAGTTGTCCATATGTCAGTTAGGTTATTTCTGTTCGTTGTACAGTGGGAGTCTTTCGTGTATGTATTTGTGTGTGTGTGTGTGTGGTATGTCATCGTAGCTTCTTAGGTGAGTCATGTCCCTAGTTATTCGTGATGTTTGTATGTTGGTTTTTGAAAATTTATTTGCAGTCTCGTATATGTGCGGTTGGATGTAGTCGATGTTTGTCTGTCTATGTAAGTCTTCTATACGTATGTATCGGTTTGAGTTTGTAAGTAGTCTAAGTAATTTGTTCTGGGTCGTTTGTAGTCGTTTGTATTGTGTGTCTGAAATTTGGCTCCAGGCAGCACAAGCGTACGTTAATGTCGGTCTTAGTATCGTTTTGTACAGTAAAAGTTTATTGACCGTTGTTAGTATACTCCGTCTGTTAATTAGAGGGTAGAGTCTGCTTAGTGTTCCGTACGTCTTGTTTATTGTGTTCGTTATGTGTTGTTTGAATCTAAGTCGTTTGTCCAATGTAATTCCTAAGTATTTTACGGTGTTCTTTTATGTTATTGTCCTGTTATTAATTTTAAGTTTATTTATTGTTTTAATGTTGGTAAATTTCCTGGTTAGTGTTATTGTCTCGGTCTTGTCCTCGTTAAGTTTTATCTTCCAAGTTTTGTAGTAGTCCGTGAGTTTGTTTGTATGGTACCGTACTTTCTGTGTCGCTGTCTCTGCGTAAAAAGATTGTCCATATACTGTAGTGTCATCTGCGTATAGTACAGTTTTCGTATTAGGATAAGTAGGGATATTGGATAGATACATGTTAAAAAGGATGGGGGATAGGACGGTACCTTGTGGCACTCCTGCTTGAACTGTTTTGAGCGACGACACTGCATCGTTGACTCTTACTTTAAACCGTCTGTCGCTAATATAATTCTTAATTAATGTGACAAAATAGATTGGCAGTTTGACAATTTCTTTAAGTTTGTATAGGAGCCCTGAATACCAAGCAGTGTCAAAGGCTTTTTCTATGTCCAACAGAAGCATAACAGTAGACTGTTTTTTATTAAAACCTTCCGTGACGTCCTGCACGACTCTGCACAGTGCGAGAGCCGTGCTGTGCCCACCTATAAAACCGAACTGGTTGTCTGGAATAAGTTGTTTTTTGTTTATAATTTTATTTAGCCTTCGTAGAATGATTTTTTCGGCGATTTTGCTCATCGAATTTAGCAGCGATATCGGCCTATAATTATTAGTGTCTTGTGCATTTTTGTTCGGTTTTAGAAATGGGACCACCACAGCCATCTTCCACTGTGGCGGAAAATATTGCAATTTTATTATGCTATTAATAATCTAGGTGAGGAAAACGAGGGCTTTTTTTGGGAAGATGTTTAAGGATTATGCTGGGAATGTCGTCCGGTCCTGGTGCTTTGTTATTCGGTAGTGGTTTTATAATGTCCTTTATTTCATGTGGTGAAGTTATAAGTTTTGTCAGTTTCCTAGTAGGTATTTCGTAATAGTCCTGTAGGTTATTTATGTCATTGTTGATTTGTGCGTGTCGTTCGGTGGAGTCTGGTTGCGTTTTATGCACCTGTTCTAGGTGCTGCGCAATTATTTCTGATTTATCTGTATCGTATAAGTAAGTTTGCCCGTTTTGTACTAATGTTGGTATGGCGTTGTAGGGTTTCCGTAGTAGTCTTGTCATCTTCCATAAACTATTGTCGTGTCGTGAAAGTCCTTGTATTTTATTGGTCCATGACGCGTTCTTGTGTTCTGTTAGTCTGTTATTTATTGTCCTTTGTACGTCATCAAGTCTGCGTTTGTCCAATGTCCTCCTGTTTCTTTGCCACTTTTTACGTAACTTATTCTTAAATTTGATCAAGTTGTTTAACTCTTCAGGTAATACCTCTTCTTGAGGTTTTAGCATTATTTTTTTAGTGGTTTTGTCACGTGCTTTTTGGAGGACATTGGTTAACTTTGTAATTTCGTCATCCAGTTGCAGTTCCAATTTATTATTTTGAATTTTTTATATTAAATTTGGGCAATATATTTGTGGCAAATTTTTGCATGGTAATTATAATTTGCATTGGATCTGCAACGGATTCAAGCATTTGGTTTAGTGCAGCAATTGCTCTTATTGTTTCTTTTAAATTAATGAGAGCTTTCAATTTATTAAGTTCAGACATTAAATTAATAAAATCATTATTCGTGGGTATATCAGCAGCCTGGTAGGTGTCTAGTACAGGTTGTGCGCTTCTCTTGCACTGCTGTTGGCTTTCTTGTGTTTATTGGCTGGTCGACGCTCGCTGCGCCCAGGCGTTAACTGTTGGCATCGGGGCTGGTACATATTCGGTAGGGGGTTCTTTGCGCAGGGATTGTATTGAGTTGATTCTATGCACGTACATTGGACAGGTAATATTGCTTGCGGTGTGCGGTCCATTGCAATTAGCACATTTTGGGGCTTCGTCATCAGTTTTACTACACTCTCTCGTCCAGTGTGCGTCACCACACTTGACGCACCTGGGGTTTCTGTGGCAATTACTGGTTGCGTGACCCCAGGCTTGGCATCTTCGGCACTGGCTGATTATTCTGTCATTTTTTTCGTCTTTCCCACGAAATTTTCGTGTGTAGTACATACTGAATTTTGTTTTGTATATGTTTTAGTGTTATTTCACTGCCAGTTATTACCAGGTACAGCGGATTCAAATTTGTTTTCATACGGAAAATATTCTGTACGATAATTTCCTGATCTTCAAGGTCTTCTTTAATTTCTTGTATTTCAGGATTGCCCTGAAGGCCTCTGAGCACAAAAGCGTGATTTTTGTCCTCCTTATTTGTGTATGTATGGTACTCGATATCATTTTGTTCCTGCAGCTTGTTTTTATATCTAGTATACTCTTTATTATCCTTGATGTACAGGAGAGTACTTTTTGGGGCATATTTGACGTGATATCCAAGCTTTATATGTGTTTTTAGCTCGTTTGTTAAGTCGGCATGGTTTTTAGGGATACCTTTCAGAACAATCGGCGGATTTTTGTTCGGCTCTCGTATGAAATTATTATCTTTATTAGTTATACTTTTGGTTGTGGTTTCATGGATTTGTTGTTCGGTTGTGATGTTTTGCAAGGGTGCATATTTATTTTTGATAGCAGTGTTAGGGGTTGAACATTGCGAGTGTAGTATTTTGGACAGTTTATTTGTTTTTTTAGGTAATATGTATTCAGTTGGTGACTTTATAGGACTATCTGAAATTTCCATTTGTTCTTGCGTATTACGTGACGTCATTAAGTTCTTTAGGTTGATTTTTTGATTGCCAATTTTAATAATATTTTCTTGCAGGGTGATTTCGCCTGTTCTGATTAATTTAATGATTTCTTCCTCGGTTTTTTGAAGTTGGTCCAATTTTTCCTTTTGTTTTTCTAATGATTCAATTTCGATATTTGGGTTGGCTGGTAAGTCTAGCTGTTCTTCGTTTAAATTCATTTTGGATTGTGGCGTTTCTGTATATGCAGAAACGAATTTTTTCATAAGTTCCGAGTTTCTTTCCGTTGGGTTAGATTGTTGGAGTTCCTCGAATTCTTTACATGTTTTATCCATTTGTGTCACAGATTCTTCGCATTCCACTTTTATCGTTGGTATTTTATCGATTTTTGTGAGTCCGTTTATATGTTAGTTAATGTTTTACTTACTCCGATATCTATTCTAGGTTTAATATTGCGCCACTTTTTGTCTTTCAGTTTTTTAATTTGGATGGACGTAATATTAACTTTCTTCACTGGCAGTAAATTTATACTGTCTTTGTCCCTCTTATTGTCTAATTTTGTGCCCCTTTCACCTTTCTTAAGATTATAGATTGTGTCTCTGTCACCTTTATTTAAATCTTGAACGAATTTATGGTCTTTGTCATTCTTATTACAGATTTGAACTTTATTTAGATTATTTGTGTCTCTATCACTTGCACTTATTTTCCTATTCGTGTCTCTGTCACCTTTCACTGCACTTTTATTATGCACTGCTTTCTTTGATTTCTCGAGCTTCTCCGTGGATGTAGCCGGGGTTATTGATACATAGATTGGAGATAAATCATTCAAACTTTTTAGATTTTATGTTAGTTGTCGATTTATTTGGAGTTAGTTCTTCTCTTGCTAACATACGATGCTAGTTGTCTGCTCGCTCGATTGGAACATCTGTACCATACCAACAGTTAATAGGTGGGCTAATGTACTTGGCAGTCATGACACGACCAAATATTTCATATAGTGTAAGCTACCTTAGCCAATTTAACAATTGTCATGACAATACTCATTAGCAAAGTGCTAAAAGACTTTTAAAGTATTTACGAAAGACTAAAAACTTGTGTTTAAAGTTAAAAAAAAAACTCAAAAGGACTAGAGGGGTTTGTAGATGCCGATTGGGGCAACAATTCTCTTGATAGAAAATCTTATACGGGGTTTTGTTTCACTTTTTCAAATTGTGCAGTGTCCTGGGAAAGTAACAAACAAAAAACTGTTGCTCTCTCCAGCACTGAGGCCGAATACATGGCCTTAGTAGAGGCAGCTAAAGAGGCTATATATTTGCGAAATCTATTGGGAGAATTGACAGGCTGCTTTTACTGTATTTTGTTATATAGCGATAGTCAAAGTGCCCTAAAACTCATATCAAATCCAATGTTCTACAAGAGAACAAAGCACATAGATGTGCGCCACCATTTCATTAGAGAAACGGTAGCAAGTGGTTTGATCAGTACAGAATACTTACAGATAAATGATATGCCTGCAGATATTCTAACGAAGGCTTTAGGAGCAAATAAACATTATAAGTTCTTGAGACTATTAGGCTTTGAAAATATGAGTCATATCTATTGTATTTTCTATTTTTAAGTGAATACATATTTTAAACTAGTGGGGGTGTTATAAAGAGTTTAAAATATGTTCTATTTGGTGTATACAGCGCCCTCTTTCTGTAAAAAGCTGTACCGTTCTTACTCTGTTAAATAAAGTCAGTTCATTTTCTGCTGCCGTAAACAAGCGTCTTTTGTTACACCCTAGCTATCTAATACCCTTTTTTCAAGTTTATCTACATATGTAAATTAAGTTAAATAGAATATTTTATTTATTATGTAAATACATGCAGTTTCTTCATTAAACAAATTATCACATAGTTTCATGTATAAAAAATATTACAACTTACCCCATAAGTACAAATAAAAGACAAATTCAGAATTTATAGAACTTTGAAAACTTCACCGGCTCTGTCATCGAAAGGTTACTGACCTTCATGACCTAAAATATTTAAAAGACAATTTCGATTAGAATTCACCATATAAATAAGGAAATTATTTAAGTCAGCGACTACAATGTATTTTAATCACTGATTTTTCAAAAATTAATAATAATAAAACCAAGTCTAAAATTAAAACCTAATGGACGATCTGAAGGTTTTGTGGAATTTAAGACTTTTTTTATATTACATAAATAAAACATCAATAGGTACCATAAAAATGTACTTTTTTTTAGTTTTTTTTTTACTGAAATTGAAATGATGTGGGGATGCATTAATAAGTAATTTCCAGTTAATAACTATTCAGTTGTTCTTTGAAGTAGCTAGTTGTTGAAAAAATTAACAGAAGGAAATTGCTTTAGTTTTACAAAAATTCAACTCATTATTGAGACAGGTTATAGTTACATGGTTACGTCAAGATTTCTTTTATTTTCATTACTTTCTTATACCTAATATAAGGAAATATAGTAATCGTGTATGTGTATCTGCGATAACTCAAAAAATACTAATGGGAGATTTCTCAAATTTGGCAGTTAAGATTTTTACCAACATTTTAGGTGACACATTAAATTTGGTGAATGTGGTGCCACCAGAAGCGACATAATGAACGAAACACGAAAAAAGGTACAATGTTGGGGGAAAAATTTTTTTTATTGTATTTCTGGACTTGTTAAAATGAAAAAACAACTTTATGGAAAAAGATCTGTTGGCATGTCTGTAATATCGCATTAGCAGGCACAGTTTTTGACATGTGGCAGGGACAGTGTAAAAAAAACATTTTCATATACTAATTTTAGATGATTTTTTATCAGTTTTTGATTTAATATTACTTGAATACATTTTACATTCTTTAAAAGTGAGAGTTCTTATTAAGAAATTTGTAATAAAATTTCTGTGTTCTTCACAGTCACCCGTAAAAATTTAACCCCAAACCCCTTTTCAATCAAATAGTTATTTTACCCCTAATCTAGCAGACAATTTGATTTTCAAATGAATTGGAAATATCTTGGTTCATTCAAAAACTGGAGGAATTAAAAACAGTGCAACAATAGAAACATTTATTATACCATACTGTACAGGGTCATTCAAACTCGATGTCTCGTTAATATTCCGGGAAGACGGAAAAAGAAAATCCAAAACCGTTTTAAGAATATTAAATGGGACCAATAAAAGAACATTTTTTTGATGAAAATCTAAAATTTTGGCTTACGACGCTGGGCGTCGCAACGGCAAGAAATCATATTTTCTCAGAAACACATCGATATTTTTCTATGGTTGGAAAGACCATCCTTTTTACTATCTATTTCATATGGCAATATTTATTATATCTTTTTTAGTTTAAGAGTTATAGGCAAAGATGTGTCATCAAACCAGAGGCTCTATGCAGCATGTAACATAAGTTTTATTATTATTTTTTTTATTTATGGCATACTGCATATATTTTTTAATTTTCTTCTGAACAAAAACTCTATAACAAAAGAAAAACATCAGTCACAATTGGCCAACTCCACAAAAACCAAATGTAATGAATAAACATCTGAAAATATCAGTATGTTTCTGAGAAAATATGATTTCTTGTCGTCGTCGGGAGCTAAAAATTTAGATTTTCATCAAAAAATGTTCTTTGATTGGTCCCATTTAATATTCTTAAAACAGTTTTGGATTTTCGGTCTTCCTGAAATATTAACGAGACATCAAGTTTCAATGACCCTGTATGTTCTCTTAAATACATTAATTAATATCACTATTCATGTTGTAAAATACTAATTTTAGATGATTTTTGATTTAATATTACTTGAATACATTTTACATTCTTTAAAAGTGACAGTTCTTATTAATAAATTTGTGATAAAATTTCTGTGTTCTTCACAGTCACCCATAACAAACCAATGGGGTAGAACCTTTTTTAACCATGTATATTATGCGACTGTTTATTTTAAACCACTTATTGCGGTTGTTTATTTTAAGTCACTTTTTTGTGCTGCTGCACCACATCTATTTAATTAGTATTGCTCGAAGGACCAGAAATAAACATACTTGTTCATTTCAAAATTATATATTTTAACACTGTTTAGTATTTACAAAATTTAACAGAATAACAAAACTGTAGCCCATAAGGGTTGCTTATGGAATGTGTATCGTGTTGAATCTTAACTATGATTCCATATACTTATCAAAAAGGTTCGGAGTGGTTGCTTAGACATTTCAAGTACTTGTAACAACCATAAAATATACTGAGTGAATCGAACAAACCATATATAATAAAAGCGTTGTCAATAAACAAAAATTTTGTGACGACTGAAAACTGGATTGATCTATATTCAGAACCCTGTTAAGGCCGTGGACATTTTCTACAACATTTTCACCTATGACATATCTTTTCCTCTGATAAAAATTAAAACTAATTCTATGGATAATAAGACTTCTTGCGCATCCAGATACAGTGTAAGCTAAACAAGAAATTGACCGGCTAAATAAAATGTTAAAACTAAATCTACCAAATAATGAAAAAATGAAAAATGAATTCAAAAAATGCAAATATAATTATGAACAACTGATAATTGAATATAAAAAATATCAAGCAAATAAAGAAATAATAGATTCTGACAATAAACAAAAAACAATCTGGGACATTATAAATAAAAATGTACGTAATGTAGGTAAAAAAAGAAGCCCGCTCAATTTCCTCTGAAAATTACAATAATTTCTTTACAAGTATAGTAGATGATATAATCAAATAGATACTGCAGTCAAATTATTCTCATATGGATTATCTAAAAATTATTCCACAGAAAAACGATCTTTCAATTTTCTTGTATCCTGCTTCACAGGCGGAGGTGAAGAGTGTTATAAAATCTTTGAAACAATCTAAGTCAACGGATGTGTATAATCAATCAGTAATTATATACAAAGAAAATATTTTATCACTTGCTGCACCCATTACTTATCTTGTAAATCTTATATTACAGAACGGAATATTCCCCAATAAATTAAAAATAGCCAAGGTCATACCACTTTTTAAATCGGGAGATAAATGATGCATCGAACTATCGACCTATTGCTTTACTGCCAATTTTGGCAAAAATCGTTGAAAAAATAATCGCTTTAAGAATCATAAATTATTTTGCGTCAAATAACCTTTTCACTAGTAAACAGTTTGGCTTTAGAAAAGGTAGAAACACATCAAGTGCTGTGCTTAATCTTGTTAATTTTATAACTGAAGGTCTCCAAAATAAGAAATCAACTTTAGGGATCTTTCTGGATCTAAGCAAGGCATTTGATTGTGTCTCAAATGATATCTTGTTAGACAAATTAGTGTATTATGGTCTCAGAGGAGTAGTTTTAAATTTATTATCGTCCTATCTAACAGATAGAAAGCAGTGCGTGTTTTACAATGATATGTTAAGTAGTTTGTTGCCTGTATAAAAGGTGTCCCGCAGGGTAGTGTCTTGGGATCGTTGTTGTTCTTGATTTATGTAAATGACCTACCATATGTTATGCCAGTTTTTTCAATTTTGTTTGCCGATGATACTACGTTTGCGGAGCAGCTAGATGACATACGTGACAAAAATATCGTTAAAACTAAAATAGATATTATTGATAAATCGCTAGATTGGTTTAATGCAAACAAACTTTGTCTAAATAAAAACAAACACACTAATATTCAGCACCCAAAAGACTACCTCGCCTGAAACAGTTAAGTCACTAGGTATAAACATAGACTATAAGTTAACATGGCAGGCACATATCGAACATCTTTGTACTAATTTATCAAAAAAGTCTATGCTATTCGCCAGATCAGAAGTAGAGTTAATACAGATGCTGCAATTACAGCATCATGCTCTATTTCATAGTGCAATGACTTATGGCCTAATAAACTGGGGATCATCTACTCATATTCAAAAAGTTTTTATTGTCCAAAAGAGAGCAATTAGAGCAATTGTAAATGTAAACTAAATGGTGAGTTGTAAGCCTTGGTTCGTAAAACTTAAAATTTTAACTCTACCGTCGGCAATAATATTATGCAATTTGATCCACATAAAGGAGCATATCAGTGACTATACTATGAATGGAAATACTCATGAATACAACACCCGTACAAGGAACAATATACGAATACCCAATCAAAGGTTAGAAATAACTAAAAGAGGCAACTTAGGGGTAACGTTGTTCCACTCTCTGCCAAAGACTCTGAAAAAATTGCCTATGAGCCATTTTAAATTAAATTAAATTAAAAAGTTATCTTTTAGCCAGTGCCTACTATGACATTACAGATTTTAATTACGTGTAAAATTTGATGTAAATTGTTTGTGCCTAGGAGTGATGTTTTTTTCTTGTTTGTGAAATTTTTTTTTTGTAATTTTTTAAATGACGTTATTAAGACAAATAATTTTATATGTTATTCTTTTTTATATATATATATATATATATATATATATATATATATATATATATATATATATATATATATATATTTGTTGTAAATGACATAGCAAACACCAAGATGTAAATATTGATCAATAAAATGATTTGATTTGATTTAATTCTTTTACGATACGTTTTTCAATAATTTTATGAACTCTTCTCCCACAGTATTTTTTAAAATATTTTGAAAATGTTTTCATACATATTTCTGTGAAACACTTTAATACTGGGGCAGGTATCTTTAAAGAGCAAGGATTTTTTATGTCATAATTTTTAAAAAATATCAGCGCTTCTTCTGGTTTAGTCTCATTGATATCTCCTTGCAAAAATTCTTTACATAATATGCAATTAAATTTATCTAAGCACCTTTTTAACAAATAACTTGCAAAATATACAACGCCACAATCTTCCAAAGTGGTTTTATCATTTTCGCTTGATACGTTACTTCCAGATGATATAGACGAAAAAGATGAAATTGGAGATTCATCAGGCACTTGTTCATCAATTTGATCGTCAAAAATATTATAACCAATATCATCGCCCTCGCAGTTGGATTTAGGAGGTTTTTAACAAATTTATTGTGGTATTTAATTTAAATGCTGCTCCAAAAGTTCGAGCAGAAGGATTTCGATTGAAAATTGATTTTCTAAAGCATCCTGATTTAGTCTTGCTGTTAATAAATAGTGATAACCCTCCTGTCTCACCTCTTCTGCTATCATTTTTTTGGCATTAATGGAAAGTAACATCCCATCAAATGATGATGGCCTACTTTCTCTTTTTGATTAAGGATCTTTTTCTTTAATACTTCCAAAATTTGATAGCCTTCGTCTAATGCATTTATTACCTCCTTATTTTGTTCGCACAGCGCAGCATTACATGGTTTAGCTGCCTTGAGGTGTCGACTATTTACGGCATCGAAGAGGTTATCAATTATTTCAATAAAATTGGCTGTATCTAATGCAGGTGGTGAAGTCAATTCCTTAGTTCTTATAGCCGTTTTCATAGCGGCAGCCATGCTATGACTAAATAACTGTGTTGCTAAGCGAACATTCATTTTCTGAAAATTATTTGGGTTGAGATGTCTTTCTGTTATTTTTATTAAAGCCTTCCCCGTAGTACTTTGTTGGTCAATTTCTGTATATCGTGAAAGGAAGCTTGTTTATCACCATACGTATAAAAAACTTTTAAAAAATTGTTTCTTAGAGACTTTAACAAATGAGGGACATCAAAGATTGTGAAATATTTCTTTTCACTTATAAAGAAATACGGTTCATTTATAGATACACCCAATTTTTTAAATAAATTTTGATTCGTCGAGGACAGATCACAAACAATCGCTATTGGATTTAATTTGGATTCTTCAAGTAGCTGCAATCCTTCTTTGACTATTAAAAGTAATTTATCTCAACCAACGCCTTTTTCAGAAAAAAAGTAGGCAATTGGTATTTTCCATTGTGAGTAAATTCCTCTCCCCATAAGTACTAATACCTGTTTTGCAGGCTTAGGTTTTTCTGACAAACTCACCCAAGTCTTCAAAGCCCTCTACCAAATCCAATTTGGGTGAATATTAAATGTTTTGCTTTATTGCCATTTCATCAAATAATAATACACATTGTTTTTCTTGAGGGGTCATTGTTTCAGTTTTTAACTTAATCCTGTAAAAAAAGGGATTTGTTGAAACCTGGATGGGAATTGAATCTTTCAATCCAGTTCTTAATCACTGATTCTGATGGCAACACTACCAGCTTTTTTCCTCAAAAAATGGTATAGACTTGGGGATTTATAAAACATTGATATTGCAGTATTTCTTTCGTCATTTAACCATGGAGTACGTGATTTATGATAAAGTTGCATCCTAACTAAAGCTTTAGAATAAGGAGGTAAAGAATTTAGTTCTCTGGCACACATTAGTTTTGTTTTTCTTTTCAATTTATTTTGTTTTCTAACGAGACAGCTGTGATGTTTTACTGCGAAGCTTATTTTTTGTTATTATTAATTCACGTTTTAATTTTCTTTTTCTTGGAGTGTCTTCCTCATCATCCATTCGTAATTTTCTCTTCAAGGTTTTTTTCTCTTTATTTGGTAATGGCATGATCTGCTCTTCCCAGTCACTATCCATGGAAGTAGTGTTCGGAGAATTAAGAACTTCAGGTTCATGCTTACTCGGTGTCAAGAAGTGCACTTCTTCCTTCTCTATCCAACTATATTTTAGACATAAAGGGCGATCTATCACAAGTGTGCCAAATTTCAAAAAATAAATGGACTTTCATTAATAAACGTGAAGTGTGTTGGAACCTTTGATGTGAAGCTAACACTGACGTGCTTTTCGATAGTTTTAATCATCTCCAGATAATGCCAACTTGGTTGGCGAAACACACGTCCAGTGTAATAAACAAAACATAAATAAACACATAATTAGGGAGCTACAACCACTTGAAGGGGGATGATTATTATTGTTTTTTATTTTTAAATAAATTTATGAAACAGAAATGACATTTATGCAATGTAAATGACATAACACTACAACCCCGACATATCAATTGTTTTAATACATAGATGACTTAAAAATGGGTAAAGTGATTTTTGCATATTTCATATGAAAAACCATATTATCGTTCAAAGCACATTATTCAAAAACAGCTGGTGTCACAACAATTATGAAAGATACTTTTTTCATTGTATGGGAAATAATTTTATTTAAAATATTTGCTCCGAAAAGTGATCAAAAAAAGTTTGGGGTCGAAAAGTACCCCAATAAAACGAGCAGTTAAATATGAAATTTGTAATTTTATGCGCCTACACCGAGTTCGTAATGTATGAAATTTTCATTTTTCTAGTCAACACCATATCGGACATATAATCGAAAAATTGATATTCATCATCCCCCTTCAAGGGGTTGTAGCCCCTTATTATGCGTTTTAGGACATACTTTAATAATGAATGATGGTAATGGTAATGGTGGGGGAGGCTGACGCCTGGCAAGTAGGCCACAGACGGGCCCTTTTTACCAACCCCCAGCTGTCCCCTCAGCCATGTGCTTCTCTTGCTCCCTCATCGAATCTTTCCGACCTTCTGATGAAGGTCAGGATGTCATTGCGAGGGAGCTCATCTCCCTCCCTTAGAAGCGCCTCAGAACCGTGGATACTGTGTCTCAGGCGCCCAAACGCTTCACATTGTCCCAGGAAGTGGTAAGATGTCTCTTCATCACTCCTGCATCTTGGACATGTAGGGTCTTCCTCAATACCTATCAATGATAGATGCCTCCTAAGTCTGCAGTGGCCTGTCAGAACACCGATTAAGAGATCAGAGTTTTAGGACTCCGTCTCAGCAACCAGGCCGATCTCGATTTGTTCGGCCCCGTCACAAAATCTCGGGTTTGCCTGCAGGCCCTGTTGATCCTCCAGTGCGTCCTCAGTGTCTCGTGGGCCCACTCATTGAGGGCCGTTGTGACCTGCCTTCTTGAAATACATAACATAGGCTCAGGCCCATGACAGGGTTCCTCGGCTCCGACTCTAACCAATTCATCGGCCTTCTCGGTGCCTGGAACTCCCATATGTCCCGGGACCCATACCAGTCTCACTTGTTTATGCCTGGCCAGCTCTTCTAGGGCATCCCCACACTCCAGGACGAGAGCTGATCTCGTCCTGGGGGAGCACACCGCCTTGAGAGCAGCCTGGCTGTCGGAGCAGATGTATATTATCTGTTCCGCTCCATTCCTAACCTCAGCCCTACCTGCCACCGCTAGGATAGCGTAAACCTCTGCCTGGAAGACCGTGGTGTACGAGCCTAGAGCAAAACTCTCCTGTACTTCTTTGCCTTCCAGATATATTCCCGCCCCGGAAGACGGTCTAGTAGCCACCCTAGATCCGTCTGTGTAACACACCAGAGAGTCCGGGCGGAAGTCAATTTTTCATTCACTCCACTCCTCCCTACTAGGAAGAGTGAGAGTGTAATTCCTTTCCAACCTTAGCTGATCTTTCGCTTCTCTCACCGTCAGGACAGAGAGGGATTTCCCTCTCCGTCAGTCCAGCAATTACTGCGTGACCTTCAGCTCGGCCTGATGTTATTGAATGTTATTCAAATAGGTATTTAGTCGGTAATGCCTGACTGACTGACTGACTTTTCTGTTTAGTTTTGTTATGATGGAAAACACATTAAAATATACTATTCATATTTTTATTTTAATAAAATACATTTTATTACTTACCAGAATTTTTTAACCAACTATGACACCTGGTGGGGTGATCAACTATGACACCTGGTGGGGTCATCAACTATGACACCTGGTGGGGTCATCAACCGGAAAACAAAATTTCTGCAGTCCTGGGTGACCCCGAGCTGACTTTCCACACAGGCTGTAAGAACACTTATTACCTGACATCTGTAGTAAAATAAAATGAAATTCAGTTCAATTTTTATAAGTTTTGTATTTTAACTTAAGAAATATATACAGGGTGTAACACAACTTATACAGAAAATTTTAACCACATATACAGGGTGAAAAAAGAAGTTGATTTCGAAAAAAAAAATTGAATAAAAGTCCCATAGGCAACGAGATAAAAATTGTTAAAATTACGAAATTTTTGAAATATTTTTTTTATTTAAATTTTTTTAAAATCTCTAAATAAAAAGCCGATTTCGTAAAAAAAACTTTTAATGAAGTCCCATAGGTAGCGAGATAAAAATTGTTGGTTACAAAATTTTTGAATAAAATTTTTTACTGAAAAATTTTTTTCTTCTGCGCCTCTAAATATGAAGTCGATTTCGTAAAAAAAAAATTTTAATACTTAAAAAAAATTTTTTTTTTTCAAAAATTTTGTAACAATTTTTATCTCGTTACCTAGACTTTTATTAAAAAAAATTTTACGAAATCGACTACTTATATAGAGGTGCATGTATGGATAACAAAAAATTTTAAATAAATTTTTTTTTTTTTTAAATTTTGTAACTAACAATTTTTATCTCGTTGCCTATATGGAACTTTTATTGAAATTTTTACGAAACCGACTTCTTTTTTCACCCCGTATAATGTGGTTAAAATGTTCTGCATAAGTTGTGTTATACCCTGTATATTGCTTTGTGTTGCAACTTGACGAAATAAGCATTGATGTTTATTTAACAATTTGAAAATATAGACAAAATAACTAATTTGTAGTAATGTGTTGAAGTGTTCAATTAATCATTACTGATGAGGAAATTTAAAAATCATAGGAAAAATGACATCGGTGGTAATAACTAAAATCGTGGCTAAATATGTTTGAGGTACTTTGGAACCCAATATCAGTCGATATATTGAGAAGTAGAGACGATCGCTAAATTCTGTTTTGATATTCGTGTTCTACGGGCAAAACAGATGTTTAAAAAAATCGGTCATGCGTTAATAGGTTGCAATTTTATCGAAATTATTAAAATTTGTATACTTATAAGTTTTTTTTAAAATTAACATTACAATTACTTATGTAGGGTTGAACAAATATGGCGCGATTGGTATTCATTGTTATTTAACATAAACAACCATAAATAAATTAATTTCTTCTTGCCTTTTATAAATATTATGACGATTTAAATAACTAACTAGGAAATAACAGAAATAGCTGCAGCAAATTGTTTAAACCAATATTTACACTTCTTAAATAATAAAAGTCTAAACTATTAATATAATATAATCACAATCAGTCTTTATAGTAATCAACTAATCGGAATCAGAGTCACTATTATCGATCACAATTCACCACAACGGTAAAGAACACACTGGGCTGTATAAAAGAAAGACAAATTGGTAAACCAGGTAAACTAATGCACACAGACTTTGGACACGATACACGACATAGCAGCATCGAACCTAACAATACACAAGTAGGTAAAAATTCTTTCGTGATGATTCACGGAAGTGTGATAGTTACGAATAGAGTGAGAAGGGAAGTTCACTCACCATTTCATCCATAGTTTTGACAAAATTTACCAATAAATTATGAATGGGTAGTAAAATTATATTTGGCTAAAATTTTCATAAATATAATTATTGTAATTAAAAAAGTAGTGACCATAATTAAAAAAATCACCTCAAACCACACACGTTTTAATTAAATAAATTAAAATTCAAATCAAATAAGTAAACGCGGAAAAAATCAAATCACTTGACGAATAATAATAAAACAACTCCCCGAGTCTCGACCCGAGCAGTTCCGAGTTCCCAAAACGTAAAATGAAATCTTCAAAATCCTGGAAATTAAAATATATTTTGGTATTATTTCTAACATCGCTCCTCAAACCCCTCCTTTCCCCATCTGTAAATGCATAATTCTCTCTAAGCGCTTACGTAGTACCTAAATAGTAAAATATCGTAAAATTCATGAATGGGCACACATTGTCCATCTATGAATCATCCTCCAGTACTAACAGGCGGTAAACAAGGGTTTAGCTAAGCTATCAACCGTTTCGAGTCGCATTGTTTTACACACATTGAGTCCTCGCCCTCTGGGGATCGTGGTTAAGTCGAAATTCCCATAAGGTTGGCTAACTATACTTTATAAACACTGCTAAGTCATTAAATTAATTCAATTTCTTTGTTCCGAGTGACATGGCAACGCTAATCAAAGTTATTACATGTTTATTAAAAATTAGTACAGTCGATATTAATTCCGATAAGATCAGTAATAGTAGTTGGAACTTTCCTTAATTTTTCCAAATCAAGTTAGGTCTAAATAAGATAATGTACAAAATAATTAGTGTCCAGATGAATCTGCAATATCTGTAACTTTTTTCAAATTTCACTACATGTATGGGAATCAGAGTGTAACTGTCAGATGTGTGCGGTTAGGCGCCGACAACAAAAAAGAACATGCAGTTCACCCCACCCGCTGAGCTGTCTGACCACGGACCTTGTCTCTCGACAGAGGGTCTGGGGCCAGATGACCGCTTAATGCTTTATGGCTATCGCTCTCATAAGCGTGCCGAAATACAAGCGACGCATGCCAAATCATTTAACAAATCTACGGGGTAGTTCGTTTCATGTTGGTTTAAACCTTGATTGTTGGCATGGATTCGACACACCCAAAACAATACGGGCAGTTGCTTGTCATATGTCAGAGTTCCGCATATGCATTGATTCTTCGTTGGCCAGCGTCAGTTGTATTTATGGTACTGTTTTGGTAGCACGAGCCCGCGAATTAAATAACAAGGCATGGTTATCGGTCTCTGCCCGGCTCATGTGACAGAGGACACTCTGGTGCCACATACAAGGGAAGTTTCTCTTGCACCCATATGTAGAGTTCTACATATGTCATTTAAACTACGAAGCGAAAGTTTCCGCGCATGTAACCAGGTTTGGTTACATTGCAGGTTGAACTAGCTAAATATCAATGTATTTCTCATGGACCGTTATCCACCGTACATGTAACAAGGTTTTGTTCATGTCATGTTCTGTAATATATTCCTCATAGACAGTTGTCTAAGCATAGAAATAAAAGGTGTGAAAACGTTATTTGAGTTTCCTTGACTTATTTCTACTTTCAGGTACAACAATGAATTCTTAGTAAATCAGTAATCATAAATCTAAAAAGCCAAATCTTACTCATACTAGTCATTCCTTAAAACATATCAGTGCAGTGCAGATTAGTGTTCATAATAATTGGAAAAACTTATATAATCAAATTAAATCTCATATTACATAATGCACACGGTAAAAATTGATTTGTTAATTAAAGTAACAGTATCAGTGTTAGAAGGAACTAAATAATTTATTTGTTAATTTATTTAATTTAATACATAATTTGATCTAAACAAATCTTTCCTAAACTCAAAAACGATGTGATTAAGTAATTACTTTAGAGCCCAGATCCGATTATTACATTGAGAATATTGTCGTGGAACATTTTGAAAATATCACGTCCATTTCTCTCTCAAAATATAGTAGAACAATAGATAAACGATTTTTTAAAGTTAGAGTTTGATGGTACAGAAGTTTGGTGCAATATTTGTGAGAAAATATCTCATCATGTTATATTTGGATCCGGGCTCTACATGTTTCTTCGTTAAACAAACAAAATAATTTGTTAAGTAAAAAGATATTTTGTTGACTAAAAGTGATATTTATGTAATCAAAGTAAATATTTATTTGACTTAAATACATATACATACATATGTACGATCCCCTGTATCCATTAAGTAACGTTGTGTGGGAGGGGATACACATTTAGAGACAACAGACACACCCAATATTCGTGTATAGTGGATGTAAACTCTATTAATTCCACTGCCACGACCGAAAATCAAATCCAGAACTTTTTTGCGAGAGCCCAACTACGTTGCCTCTCGACCTATAGTCATATACCTAGGTAACTTTTTGAATTTTATTATGTATCTACAAAGGTAAAATTGAACTGTCTATTTTTGTTTAATAAAGTTTAATGATCATGTGAGAAATTAATCAATCACTCTGTACAATAAATGGTACAATTTGAAATTTTTTATAAACAAAGAACCTGTAAATTATTTTCAAATTAAAATAAATGTCATTTATTTTAATTAGATGATGATAAAGTCACAAATTGTTTTTTTTTAAGAAATTAAAAATAATTTGACACCGCCTCGTTTTTAGATAATTCAAATGGTATTTCAAAATGCCCAGAGAAAAGGGTAATCCATTTAAAAAAATTCAACTACGTCTCACCATCCAGTATATTTATAAATAATTTTAGATAAGCCATATGCATATCCATTTGTTTCAAAAATCATTATTTTGTTTCAATTAGTATACGAGTTATAAACCGAATATATACTACTGGCCAACCCTGTATATTGCATATGTTTATGGACATATGATATTTTTATTTATGCGAGTTAAATACAATTTTTAAATTAACAAAATATTACTTAAATCAACAAATTCGTTGTTACCGACTACCGTACAGTAGTTAATTTTTATTTATTTACCATTTCCCTTTTAGGTAGGTAGTCATCCAATTTATTATAGTTATTTTTCATAGGTACCTATTCAAATGATTATTTTCAGGAAAGAT
Source organism: Rhamnusium bicolor (assembly GCA_029963845.1). Classification (NCBI taxonomy): domain Eukaryota; kingdom Metazoa; phylum Arthropoda; class Insecta; order Coleoptera; family Cerambycidae; genus Rhamnusium; species Rhamnusium bicolor. Next base: position 46,415 of record JANEYF010002169.1, read on the forward strand.
ACAATTATTTATATATGACATCACAAAAAAATAATAAAATAATTATTGCGTATTACATAAGCATGAAACCTAACATAATAATAAGAATATACCTATAGGTTTTTATATTTTATACTATCATTCCTATTTGATTGCACTAGTATAAAAGTTTTAGGTAGGGCATTCAATGCATAAACCGATTTATCACGATACACTGAATTTATGTTCAATGCAACGATGAAAGTGATCCGATGTGAATCGATAGCATCAAACTGAATCATAAAATTTTAATGATTTATAATTCGCATACACAAGATTACCGCACTATTTGACACAAAACGACAGCATACTTCAGTTAATACTTTTCACGAATCTGTAAATACTATACATTATCAAGCTAGAACTTGCTACCAGAAAACAAAATAAGTACATCACAGATAGAGATAAAAAGGACACACAATCTAAAATTTAACAAAAAATTGCAAACCACCTACAATTTAAGGTTAGGATTTTGATACACGTCAATCATATTTGTCCTTTCAACAAAACATTACATGATACATATCATAATTGAAATCCTTGATACATATGTTAAATGCCTCTAATGAATCAAACGCAACACTTCCGATACACTTTATCATACAGTGTTTACGAAGTCAATTGAAATTGGTCAGTGTTAAAGCACAGGACCGTGCGCACTTAACTTGATATTTTGTCCTATGTATTTAGCAATGGTATCGAGAATCGAATGGTAGTTGAAATTGTGCAGGCGAGTCCGAGTGTTTAAAGATAATAAAACGGACAGGCCCACTAGTATAAAAAAAACTCGTTAAATCTTTTCTCAGCAGGCAACGTGGACTTGTGAGATGTGCCGGTATTGGCCTTGGTTTGAGGACGATGGGCGACGATTGACTGGGATCAGGATATTCGTCAGTCCGGTTGGTCGGTAGGTGTTTGAGTTAAATCAGTCAGTAGTCAACGTGGACTCGATGATGTAACCTAGTTCTTTATAACATTTGTCCAGTGCAGTGCAAAATACCTATTATAATATCAAGTGTGGTTCAGTTTATACTTATTGTTCATATTGGTAAATATTTATTACTATATAAAAGGTATTTAAGATATATATATATATATATATATATATATATATATATATATATATATATATATATATATATATATATTATATATATATATATATATATATATATATATATATATATATATATATATATATATATATATATATATATATATATATATATATATATATATATATATATATATATATATATATATATATATATATATATATATATATATATATATATATATATATATATATATATATATATATATATATATATATATATATATATATATATATATATATATATATATATATATATATATATATATATATATATATATATATATATATATATATATATATATATATATATATATATATATATATATATATATATATATATATATATATATATATATATATATATATATATATATATATATATATATATATATATATATATATATATATATATATATATATATATATATATATATATATATATATATATATATATATATATATATATATATATATATATATATATATATATATATATATATATATATATATATATATATATATATATATATATATATATATATATATATATATATATATATATATATATATATATATATATATATATATATATATATATATATATATATATATATATATATATATATATATATATATATATATATATATATATATATATATATATATATATATATATATATATATATATATATATATATATATATATATATATATATATATATATATATATATATATATATATATACTAAGTTACCATGGATTTCTGGAGACCAATTGAAACAGAGAATAACATAATAACGCCCGAAAATCCCGAAATAGTTGAACCTGTTATTGTCGAAGAAGCCGAAATAAATTTAGAGTTTCAAAACAAAGATTTACACGTACAAATCAACGCATTATTTTAAATATATATGAACGTTTAAAAAGCGAAAATCGTGAAAAATGTGAGAAAGAAATAATAGAATGTATTAACGAATTAACTAAAATATCAAAATCAACAATTTATCGTGTAATTAAAAAAAGGAGATGTTATAGATCACGGTACAAATAGGAAACGGAAAAAATATGAAATTAAAAAATATTGATGATGCTACCAAAATGTAATACGGCGTATAATTTATAATATGTATGAAAAAAAATAGTTCCTACATTAAAAATGATTCGAAAAAAATTAAGCGATTATCCTGATTATAATTATAGTTCTTTAGATACAGTACGAAATGTTTTATTAGAATGTGGTTTTAAACATAAAAAACTTGACAGTCGTATGGTAATTATGGAATCGCGACGTATAGTAGCACTTCGGGTAGATTATTTGGAAAGAATCAGAGAATATCGTAAACTAAACAGGCAGTGTATCTAGATGAGACGTGGTTTGACACGCACGATGTTGTTCAGTATGGTTGGGTAGACGGTTCAAATAATTGTGTTTTAAATACTCCGTGTTCTAGAGGAAAACGCGTTATCATACTTCATGCGGGAAGTGAAAACGGGTTTGTACCTAATGCGTTGTTCTTGTCGACCAAAAAAATATCGCAGTCTTCTGCAGACTATCACGAAGATATGACAGCCGATCTATTCGAAAAATGGTTTTCAGAACAGCTTTTACCAAATATTCCGCCTAAATCGGTAATTGTATTAGATAATGCTTCCTTATCACTAGCGAATATTAAATAAAATACCACACATCAGTACAAGAAAGAAAGACATTTTAAAATTCATGAGAGAAAAAAATATGGAAATTCCTGTAAAAGTTCCAATAAAGCGCGAATTACTGAAAAGAATAAAAGAACAGAATTTCAAAAAGGAATATGTTATTGATAACTTATCCAATAAATTGCGTTCAGCACGTATTTAATAAAGAAAATCAATATCCAACACTACCCCCATTGCGCCGATTATAATTCAACCGGGTAATGATTCCTCTTCAAAAAGTGAAGATTCGGACGCGTCAACTTTTAGCATTTAACTTTTTTAATATACATATATTTTCGGAACAAAATATTTAGCTATTATATTAGGTATGAGGTTTACTTTTTATTGTTATATTTCTTTGAATATATTTTATTTAGTTGACAATAAATTTTAATTTAAGTTACTTTATTCTAGACATATTTTAATTTTGTTTTTATTTATGTTTTATCTAAACAAATATTTATTTTTGTGGTACTAATTCTTTGCTTTGGTTAAGAAACTTACATTTTTATTTTTATTTTAGAAGAAACTTTAATTTTTATTTTTTACTATATAACATCCTTGCCCCTCGCTAATCTAACCTGTCTCATTCCCTCATCCTGCAAGGATATGTTTATACCTTCTCGTTGGTCCTTGCTGAGCAATAACATATTTCAATATAGTATGGGTTAACTTTAAAACTAAACCCAATAAATTTAAATATTTAGACTTTATACCTAAAAATTGATATATTTCAAAAAAATATGTTATTGGTGAAATGAACAAAAATAGCCCATCTATGTATTTATTATTGTTTTCGTATTAGGTTTCATGCTTATGTAATACCCAATAATTATTTTATTAATAATAATAATAATAATAAACGTTATTTATTGGTTACCCCCAAAGGCCATTGACCGAGGTCCTTCAGCCCATAATTTTTGTACAAAGTGCCTGTTACATTAAAAATATTTTATGTTTTGAAATGAGAAATTAATACATGATTTAGAAAAAAAAGGTTGAAAAATTGAAAAATTTTAAAAAATTGGATACTATATATTAATCATAGATCTTCCCTCGGACTGAAGCCTGAATCTCCCTCGTAAAGGGTCCGCTCTGGGAATTTAAGTTTAGATCTTGCCTGCCTGTTTTGAATTCTGGCAATGGGGTTGAATCAATTCGATGTTGTGGGGGCGAGACACAAACCTATTTGATAAATCTTGGAAACGAAGGTCTATTGGTTTTATATGTGTTCGAGTATAGAGAAGTTCGGTTGATGGGTTGTGTAGAGGATTATCTGGATGCCTCATTTTGGTAATGGCTCTTAAGGATGCAGTTTCTGCTTACTTTTAAGTTTTGTAATGCTGGTTTTCTGCAGGTCATAAATAAAACACTTGCATATTCTATAATTGGTCTACAAATGGATTTATAAATAAATGGAAGCAGATTTTGTCGAAATTCCCTCCTTTTTAAATGTCAGTGCCCGCAAATATTTGGCTCTATTTTTGGCTTTAACTTCACTGAAGCAGTATATGTATATTAAAATTTAGTTTATGGTTTAAGGTTATACCTAGATATTTGGATGACTGATCTGTTGGTTGCCGATGTTTCTTGTTGGAGATGTATTGGTTACCAGGTGATTGAAAATTGTAAATTGTGTCTTGGAGGGGTTGGGCACTAGTCTCCGTTTATTAAACCAATCCTCTATCGCCTTAATTTTTGACTGTAAATTTTCAATTACTTTAGTAATTGTTTTGCCATGGGATATAATAGCCGTATCGTCCGCATACTGCAAAATATAGGTTTCGTCTTGACTTGCATTTTGATGCTGCCAGATGTCATAGCAATAGATATTGTAAAGTAACGGTGATAGCGGCGATCCTTGTGGTAATCCCTGAGTTGGGATGAAGCTGGCAGATTTTTCCTCGTTGACTTTAACACATATTTGTCTGTTTTCTAAAAATTGCTGAGTAAAGTACACCAAGTAATCGGGGGTGACTATTTTCTTCATTTTATATAGTAGGCCTTTATGCCATACAGAGTTAAACGCTTTTTTAATATCTAGAAAGACTGCAGCTGATTTTAAGTTTTGGTGTCTAGCTGTTTGCACGTTAGATGTAACAATAGTTAAAGGATGTGTGGTGGCACAATTTTCTCGGAAAAACCAAAATGAGTTGGTATTTTTGATCTGATGATGCTATACCATCTATTCCTGACGATTTTTTCCAAAAGTTTGCCTAAAACGGGCAGTAAAGTAATCAGTCTATAACCATTTGGTTTTTTGTGGTCATTGTTCGTTTTTGGAACATTTATAATCACTCCTCTTTTCCATTCACTCGGAAAAATGATTGTTTTTTAAGCAGAATGTAAATATTTTAATTATATACTCATGTGCTGCATATTCCAGTTGCTTTATAACAGTCCAGGGAACGTTATCCATGCCAGGTGACGTATTTTTCTGCTTATTAAGAATGTCGAAATAATCCTCTTCATCAATTTCCAATATCCTCATTGGTGGAATAATTGCTGTTGAAATAGTCTTGGTACCAGTTATCAATCACAAGCTAGTGGTCCTGATTAAAATTGGGGTGGATTTGTTCACTGAAATGGTCCTCATAGTATTTTGCGAATATGTCTGTTTTATCCTTGTCGCTTTTATATAACTGCCCATTTACTTCAATAGCTGGAAGATTTGGCTTTGCCTTGTATTTGCATAATTTATTTACTTGCTGGTAGAATAGACGTCCTCTGGATTCATTGATTGTTTTACATGTTTGTAACCATGTGTGGGTTTTGTACTGGAAGGTCATTTTTTGAATGTGTTTGTTGAATTGATTTATTTGTTTTTTGTTCTGGATCGCAGTTTGCTTGATATTCCCGTAGCATTTTTCTTTTCGTCTTTATCATTTTTATTATAAAAGGTGGTAATGTATGTGAACAGAATTGCATCTCTATGATCGGCGTGTTGTCATGAATGATTTGCTTTAGGAGTTAGGTTAAATTGGTTAACATCATCGATACTGTTAATTTCGTCATGTTTGGTTTCTAGATATGCACTTATGTCCGAGTTAATTTTTTCCATATTACTCTTTTTGAAGTGAAATTTTGTTGTTGGATGGATATTTGTTACTGGCTTATCTAGTTGAAACTGAATGTGCAGTGCTAGATGGTCGGAGCCCAAGTCCCGGGGTTAAATCAACACTTTGGAAATTATTCCTTAAATTTTGGGAATACATTATTATGTCTGGGGGTTGTATCTTTGTTGTTTTCCATGAGAAAGGTAGGTGGGGTTATCCATTTTTCAAAGTTTGTGTTATTCATGAAAGTGTCAATTTGCTCATTTTTCGTTTTGTTTACATTTAAATCTCCAATAGTAATAGCATATTTATATAATGATGCCTTGACAAAAATATTCTCCTCAATTTTTGAGGTTGGGTGGATACATACTAGAAATAAATGCAGAAGGTGATTTTGAAATGGAATTGTGATTCATTAAGAAGATTGTTTATCTTGGGTGGGTTAGCTTTTCCCATATTTAGATTAGGATGTGTTTGTATTATGCTTCCTCCTCTCGCCTTATTTATTATTGGATTTCCATTAAGTTGTAAAGTTTTCCAATTTCTATACCTAGTATCGTTATTACTATTACTTTTTGTCTTGGTTTCTACCAGCATAGCACAATTGATGTTGTTCTCAATGTAGTTATATAATAATTGCTTTTTGGTGTTATAACTGTTTATGTTACTATATAATATGTTAAGAGACGTGAATGTGAAAATATTGCTCGCCATGTAGAGGTTCCGTGGGGGAGGTACTTAATGGTTTGTCTAAGTCAAACATTAACACATACATGTGATTTCCTGAGAAAACAACTGTAGTATCTATATTAGTTTTTGAAGCAATTCCTCTGTTTACATGCTTTGGTTTGTTTATTTTTTGTTATGCATGTGTTAATTATTAGGTCATGAATAGTGACTGGAGAATGAATTTTGTGTTGGCTTTTTTCTAGTGATATTTCATTACTTTTTTTGTTCAATGATCTAATGCCCATTTCCACCGTTTTACATATAAGTGACACTTAACTAAGCATACTTAAATATTTAAACTCGGCTTACCTTCAGTCCATTTCCACCGTTGAAACGTAACATGGGCTTAGTTAAGCTTTAAGTGTCGATCTAGGGAATTTCGGCTTAAGAATTACAAATTTGTGGACATAAACTTTATTTAATTGAGAACATAGTAAACGAATAAGGAACGCCTGCATTTCAACATTCAAAGAGTCGTATTTATTAACGCATAAAACATACATTACTAACAATGGAAAATACAAAAAAGAGGGCAAGGTGTACAAACTTTTCATCAAACGAAAAGGAGCTCTTGCTTAATTTAATATACAAGTTCAAAGGTATAGTTGAAAACAAAAAGACAGACAGTGTAAGTAGTGAAGAAAAAAATGCAGGCTTGGCAGAAAATTGCTGATGAATTCAATACCTCTGCCCCAAATTTATGTCGCAGAAGCAAAAGAATCTTTAAAAATTTTTTATGAGAATCGAAAAAAGGAAATCAGAAAGCAAGTGGCTGAAGAAAAGAAAGAAATACTGTTGACTGGTGGTGGAACTGCAGAAACTGTATTTAAAGATCCCGGAAAAGAATTAATGTTGTCCATTATGAATCAAAAAACAGTCTACGGATTGCAACATAGATTCGGTGGAGATACCGCCTTGTCGTTACCGTCATGTTCACAAGTACCATCGACCAGTGTAATTCTAGAGGTCAACAAGGAAAATGAGCCAAATGAGGATAACGTAGGTTAAATAAATATTTGTTTCTATTACTTCCGTGAAATATATTAATAATGTAAAACTTGCAAGGAATGATCATTTCCTTCTTGAATGAAAATTATGGCACTGGCCAAGGCGCATGCTGCAAAATTTTATACTCTTGGGAAATGGGTGTAGCATATCATACATAAGATAGTTAAATAAGCTACATATATGAATTATATGAATTAGAAGATAATATGGAACAGATAAGACAGGATAAAGTTAATTTAGAAAATACTAACTGGAAAAAATATACACCTGCAAGCCTAGCCACCACAAAATCTGATGCGTTAAAAACATTAGATAATATTTGCGTAAGTATAGTCAAGCAAAAAAAGGAAAGTTGATGCAAGCCGTCGTCGTCCGACAACCACGGTAAAGGCGCTCACATCCTCGGTGAGTGCTGACAAATATAATATATTAGTAGACAAAGAATAGCTATTGCTGATGCTCAAGCAAAATTGGTTGAATCTCAAGTTAAAAACGTCTGAAAAGAGAGCATGAACTTCAAACAATGTTGCTTGAAGACCAGTTGAAACGTCAAAATGAAGAGCATGAGCTTAAAATGCAAATATTAAAATTAGATATAGACTTAAAAAAACAAGAAATTGGCCGATCTAAATCAATGTGAATATTAGTTTAGTCACCCATGAGTAATGATGTCTATGAAATTATATCCATATTTCCTAGTTTTAAGTTATGACACCATGAATTAAATCCTATACAGCGTAATCTACCACGAGTGTGCCAAACTTCAGAGGCTGGTAATGTATCAAAAAATAAATGAACTTTCATTATTAAATATATGCCCTAAAACGCATAAGGGAGCTACAACCCCCTTGAAGGGGTTGATGAATATCAATTTTTCGATTATAAGTCCGATATGGTGGTGATTAAAATAATGAAATTTTCATACATTACGGTCCCGATGTAGGCGCATAAAATTACAAATTTCGTAATTAACAGCTTGCTTTATTGAGGTAGTTTTTAACTATTAAGTACGTTATTTCTGTGTTGTACATTGATTTTTAATTTTGTAATAAAAATGTTGTTTAATTAATATGAAAAACCTTATTGCCGTTAAACGCAAATTATTCAAAAACGGCTGGTACGACAGAAATTTTGAAAAATAATTTTTTCTGAGTAGGAAATAATGTTATTTGAAAGTTTTGCTTCGGAAGTGACGTCGAAAAAGTTTGGGGTAAAAAACTCCTTATTATGCGTTTTAGGACATATCTTTAATAATTAAAGTTCATTTATTTTTTGATGAATTACCAGCCTCTGAAGTTTGGCACACTTGTGGTAGATCACCCTGTATATATCCATATAAATAATAAACATTGTTTAATTTTCAAATGTGTTTTATTGCAGTACCACTTACCACAGTGGTAGTTAATATGAATATAAAAAATATACAAAAAAGTTATTATGTTAATAAAGAAAACTATCCAGAATAGTATATAAAAAAAGTTTATAAACATGCAAAATATTCATTAATCAAATCATTTCTGATTTTAAATGGAGGAGTATCTTCTAAGTTAAGATTTTCAACAACTTGACCCATTTGAATTAAATAGTTTAATTCTTCAATATTAATATCTTCTGGTGGGGGAGGCTCAGGTTCATTCATTTCTATTGCTATATTATGCAAAACTACAGTGGATATTATTATAGTTAACACTGTATCTAATTTAAGTCTCATTCCATAAGCTACAACTGGAAAACGCCTCTTCCAGAGTCCAAAGAAAACGTTCCACACCATTTCTTGTTCTAATGTGTGACTCATTGTAGAGTTGCTGACCTAGTGTTTGTGGATCTGCTAAAGGGGTTAATAAATATTTTCTCAGGGGATATCCACTATCTCCTATAAAAAATACATATCAAAATAATATTAACAAAATGTGCTACTGGTTTAGACTAAGTTTTATATGGGGAGTATTTGAATACAAGATCGAGTGGTATTCAATCCTCATAATATTAGAAGAAAAAGAGATAGGTAGATTCCTACTTATTCGATTCTAAAAAATGTATTCGAATTCCGAATTCTCAATTCTTTAAAATTTAAGCTCATCATTCGTGTAAATTTTAAAAAATCGATAATTTATTAAAAATAAGTTCTTTAAAAAACAGTATATACAATTTGCTTCTTTACTTACCAAGTAAATAACAATTGGGAAATTCGTCATTTTCAAAACGCATTCTTATATGGCTGTTATTAAAAATTGTTGAATCATGAGCTGATCCAGGCCAGCAGGCAACAACATCTAACGCCTTCAAGTCTGCATTGCAAAGTGCTTGAACATTTAGTAGAGAAATATGATTTTCTATTCCGAAATACTTCTGCATCGTCTCCACCTGAAATTAAAAAGTGTTAAAGACACTTGGAATGTTTATAATGTGATAAATTACCTGGTGACTGAATTCGTACATGTGTACAATCTATCAAACCCAAAACTCTTGGAAATGAAGCCACTCTGTAAAATTTATTTTGCTCCCTTATAACTTGCTCTTGATCGGGCATTTTCACAAAGCGAGGATAAAGTCTGGCTATTGCCTCGGACACTTCAACAATAATTCTTGAAACGGTTGAGATACCCATTCCTGCAAAGTCTGCAATGGAGCTCAAATGACCTGCGCTTGCATAGAATCGCAAAACAGTTGATAATTGATTAACTGGTGAAACACTGTTATTTCTGAAAAAAAAAGGCTGCTTTTATATGTATACCTAAATAATTTATACTGAATATATGGGTACTTACATATTAGGAAATTCTAAGTCATCCTCGATTAGAGTTAAAAGGTGCAAAACTGTTTCTTTCTACAGCCTAAACCTTCTAAAAAAAGTTAAAAATTGTCCAAATCTTCAAAATAATTTGATCTAATATTAAGATTCCTTGGGAAACCAAAGTCGATAATACCTAGTATTTCCAAATCATCCTCAAATATGTCTTTATCCTCAAACTCAAAGTTCATTTTTGAACTGCTGTACCTACTTGTAAAAATCGTAGGTAGGTACCTAAACAATTGACACAAACACAGAACAGTCCCTCAGGGGGAGCATTTATTATATTAGAACACAAGAAAACTTGTCTTCAAATTTAAAATAAGTTATAGGTTAGGTTATAAAATGCGAATGCGCATGACTCCAAGCATTTCTTAAAGTTAAGGGAGTATTAAGCTCAAATATTCGAAGGCTTAGTTTAAGGGTGCGCTAAGGTGAGCTTATAGAACGGTGGAAATGAAAAACCAGTTTAAGTGGCCACTTAAACATTGCGGTGGAAATGGGCATAATAGTCGTGTTAGGAATTCCCTCAATCGGTTGGGTAGGTCTTTTTGAGCATTTAAATGACCAGGCTTTGTGGTCTTCTGCGCCACATGCCAGACATTTTGGGGGTTGATCCGTTGTACATTTGCTGGTGTGGTGGTTTCCTTTACATTTTTCACAAGTGATTGGATTTGTGCATTTTTCAGTTATGTGATCAAATTGTTTGCATTTATTACAAGGAATAGGTACTGGCTCTGGTGGAGTACTTGGGTACACAGGATAGTGACGATTTTTGTAGAACAAACCATTGTTTATTAATTTTTTGAACGACAGCTGACATCCTGTAATAACACGAATTAACATTGTGGGCTGTTTAGTGGCTCTCGATGTAATTCTTTTGCAATACCTGTGCTTAATATTTTGTTCGTTTAGGAATAAGCTTATATTATCCTCCTGTATACATTTTTCGACTGTACCAATCACCAAGCAATAGGTCGGCTCCGGTTCCTTACGCGTTTGTGTAGAGTGAGGTTTAGTTTCCTTGTAATTTGATATTTTTTATTTTCTAGTAACTTTGCCAATTTTGCAAAGCAGTTGGTATTTGTCTGTATCGGATTTGAGTAAAAATCCTTTTTTTTTGTCTGAAGTATTACATCCATTGAATTGGGATAAACCTCGCTCCAGATGTCCACCATGGTTAATCTGTCGACAGATTCTACAGCATTTATATAGAATAAATGTTTGTATTGTTTATTTGTAATTTCTTTCATTCTTAATGAATAGTTTTTTGTTGTATTTCTTTCTGTTGATTTTAAGTTGTTTTTATTTTGATTACTTTTATCTTGTGTATCTTTTTCGTTTTTGTTGTTCACTGGTGTTGCCTCCTAATATAATTTCATGGATTTCTTGATTTGTTAAGGCATTAACTCCATGTTTTTTTCTTTTCTACTTTTGTATTCACTAATTAACCACTCCATATCACTTCCTTCATCATCCTGGGTGTCTGACATTCTTTTAAAAACTCTAATGAACTGACAAAATCACTCGGACTTTAGTGTGATTTGACCTCCACAGCCTCACACACGAATGTTATTTTATTATTTTTCCTAGAAATGCATAAATAGGAAGCAAGTAAAATGTCAGATTTTTTAAAATGACATGACATCAGCTCTACATCAAAATGTATACCATTTAATTTAATTAAAGGAGGTTTGGTACATTTTGTTTGTCACTGTTAAAAATTTGTTGTCTATAGGAGCTTACATTCATAATGGCAAAACATTATTTTCATGAATTTGATGTTTTCACATCAGAAAAATTATTACAAACAAGATATCGCATTGTAAAAACAATATAAAATTAATAATATAAATTGGCAACTATAATTTAAATTTATTACATTACAGTATTACTAAAATTAATACAAATATTTACTACTTAAATAATAATAAAAAAAAATTATTCAACATTACCTAAAAAATATATTAGTATGATGAAACTTACGCCCTATTCATATAACCTGCTCGTTGTTCTTGAACGAGGTACTGAACAATTGCCACTGTTTTGCAACAAGGAATGTTCTTTATAACTAAAAAAACAATGATAGTAAATCAATTAAATGGGACAAATTGCAAAAAATACACTACAAATATGTAAAAATGTTATACATATAAACTGCAAAATGATTCATGTAATCTACACAGTAAACCAATAACCAGTAGTTTATCTCTTCTTGTTGCTAGGCTTCACCATCGGTGACCTTACAGAGCCACTACTCTGAAACGGTACTCCGAGAATCATCAGTGCAGTAGTGGCCGTCAATGTGAGTGTATGTTATCTTTATCTATCAGTGAAATAATAAATAAATGTAAAATAAAAATTATTGTAGTAGTAACGGAAAGTTTTATTCATATTTCCTGTGTTTTTAACTGAACTACAAGAAAACACACAAAAATGAAGTTTTGTGAAAATACAGTTTTGGGTAGGTAAACATCATTTGGGTAAATACCCAGATAAATACTCAAATTTTATATACCTACCCCTAGGGTATATATCATACCAACATCACTAATCCCACCCACGGGACTTGTGATTACATGGGTATCTTGGTTATTAGTGGAGATCAAGATTCATTTAAAAGGGCAAAGTGATTTCGTGGTCGTGGTAAGGACACTTGCCACTCACCCTCAGATTCGATCCCCAGTTGAGGATCTAGGATTTTTCTAAATTAGAAATTATTTCTAGCATACTCAGGCATTGGGTGTGTATGTATTCATTGTCTCTAAATGTGTAGCCCCTCTCCCACGTACCTTCAGGTAAATATTAGTTGAATTTGGACATAAAATTCTACACTACTTTGCTCATTTAAGTGATTCTCTATCTCCACTAATAACCAAGATACCCATGTAATCCCGTTACGTGGAACACACTGTATATAAGTAACTAAATATGACTATTACCTGAGAGGAAAAGTAGGAGCATTAGGTACAAAACCATTTTCATTTCCAGCATGCACCATTATTAATCGACGACCTTTAACACCAGTTCTTAAATCTCTTCTTTGTGTCGTCATCGCTCCATCCACAATTTGCTACATGGCTGGTATGAATATAACTTTCGTCTGTGTAAAATATTGGACGTCCCTCTGATCTATATTTAAATAGCTACTCTAGATACCCAATCCTCTTTAATCTTGTCACACGACCCCATATGAATCTTTCTGCCTTGGGTTTTTCGCCATCTAATAAAAAAGTTAATTTACATATTAGTTAAAAATATACCTATACCTATTTCAAAAAAATTAATAGCAAAAATAAAAAATATTTCAGTACCTGAAACCCAACCGTCTGAGCACATTTCGGAAAGAGCTTTCACCTTCATTCTTCTTAGGATAACTGTAAAATAGCAAATATTATAAAAAGTCGAACCATATCTAAATCAAAAATTATATTAAGGCTCACTTTGAAAGCAGGTACCATAAATTCTAAACATTTGATTTCTTACGTTTCACAGTTGGTGCCCTCTTTTTCAGTTACATGGAAGTTGTGGATTATTTCACAGATAGCATGTTTCTCTCCTTTCACAAGTTCACTTTCACTTTTGTATTTGGCCCGTTTCTTTCTTAACCTTCTTGCAAATTGTTGCATATGTATTGGCAGATATTTCCATTGCTGCTACATGTTGTTTATAGCTGGCTTGAGGTACCTTCAGTTGTTTTGCTGTTTGTTTGAAATAACAGCCTCACTTTTCATAAAAGCAGTGATGTTTGCTATAATCTCATGACCTTGGCTATGTAAGCTTAACCCTTTTTTGCCAAGTGGAATGCTCAGCCATTGTAAGTAAAAGTTCTGTAAATTTCAATATTTATTACAAAATCATATTACGCAACACCCATATGTATCAAAAAAAAGATGTGCCTTTTGGTTGATGGTAATGATTGAATAAAATCAATAAGGCAGTTACATCTCAAAAAACATTATAAAATAAATAGGTCATTCTTAAGTTTACGGCCTTCTACACTAGACAGAAAATAAACATACCTACACACCTCACATCATAGGGACATCACAAAACACCGTCATATATTGCGCAAATGTTTAATACTAATAAAAATTAATTAAACAAAGTTCACAATTACTACACTATAAACACCACCATGTCAGCTAAACCACAGAAAAATAAATGGTTAAACAAAAATTAAACATTTTACAATTAAATAATGATTATAATACTTTCTTGAATAACAGGCACCTATATGTAATACAAAACCTATATGGCAAGTACAAACAATATATAATTAAGCCTACCAAGGCAAAAAAATAAAAAATTACATTTGCTTCCCAACATCCCAGATGTACTTATGTATCAACATCGATTAATGCTACACATTATTTATACAATGTGGTCTGCAATTTAACAATAATTTTAACACATATAATAGTAATAATACTTAATTGCTTAGGTAAAGTTTACGTTAACAGAACATATTATAAACACCGATAGATTTTTACAAATAAATGTACATCTCCTACACAAGAAGTACTTGTTCGTAGGTACATAAATTATACCTAATTAATAATTATTGGGTAAATATAAACTTATTACAGTTTCAAGCAACATCACTACTTGAAATTATAAAAAAACATTAATAATAGCATGAAAGTTATCAAGTCATAAGAAGCTAATAAAATATAACATATTTATTTGTTTTATAGGTTGCAAACTGTTTCTGACTGCTGCTGGAAGAAACCTCATATCAACAACTATCGATGCTGGAATATGTCGGTCAGCTTATGTTTAGATTTTTTGCATCCTTATGATTCTGGATGTTTTCTTGGTTTTTCTTTTACACCACCAAAGAATCCCAATTTTCCACACAGCTTGCCGATCTCCTAGTTACAATTTCATAATGGTCAGAACAGGAATACCATGAGAAGTTCACATTATCAAAGATGAATTCAGTGACTATAACAGAAATCTTGGGTTTATGGCAAAAGGGTGGACCTAACAAAAAAGAAACAATTTTATTTAAATACCTTTAAAACACACACTTTTGGTCATTGACTGGAAAATAGTGCATTTCTTCCACCTGGTCTACATTGAATCCACAAATAAGACAATGTTTTTGAGGCATGATTATAATAAAATTTTATACCACACTAACACTAATAAAAAGTTCAAATAAAGTAGTATTTAAAAGTCACAGTATTTTACAGTTCGTAATCCAATATAAAATAAAAAACGACACACACTACACAATAGCTGTTTTCTTTCGTTCTGAGTAAACTGATTGAAGTTACCACTTCTGAACGCAATCGCTTTTACTGGGGTTCTTTTGTCAATGTTCAGTCTCTCCACTCTTCTCATAAAACTGATTGCATTCAGAATTCCCTTCACCCCTCGAGCACAAATATTTTTTGCGGTTCGATTACTTCAATCAGTTATTTACATAACCTAAAATAATATGAATAACATATACTTAATAAGTATATGATGAACAATAAGGGTGTTCTTCACGATACGGTAAAAACCAATCCGATTTCTGAAGTCATTGGTAAAAACAGCAGTGGGATTCTGGTTTTACGATACGATTTTGCCGACGATACGACAGACAATCCGATATCGTCCACACGAAATAATACTTGTGATTCCGGTTCATTATCGACTCGATATTTAGTTGGATCGTAGGATCTAAGTTGGTAGTACTGTGTATTCGTGTCTTTTCGGTATCTAATCGTGAAATAATTAAACTTTTTGTGTTAGCTTTTGCCGGTTTGGTTTGCCACTTGTTGATAATTAAGTAGGAAAGAAAATATTTAGTTTTGCAAAAATGTTGCGTATATTTAATGAACGCCTTCGAAATAGAAGAGAAAGACGCAGGCAGAATCAACAGTTAATATTATTCAGAAGACAATTGAGAGACACTAGTAATCCGTTCAATTTACCAGAAAGGAGATTCATAGAACTGTTTAGACTAAATAAAAAGACTAGCTCAAAATTTAATAAATTTATTAACACCACAACTTTGTTATTACTTTTTCCCATTTCTCCAACGTCCTTTGCCCATATCCTGCTCCATTTAATAACCCTGCCAATTCTAACCACAGTTTTTTATATTGGTCCTTGCCTGATGCAGACGTAAACTTTCCAGTTGCTAAGCTGGGATGTTTTTCCATGAAATCTAATAATATTAGCCAGTGAGCATCTTGCATTTTTTCGAAGCCATTCTGATTAAAAACAGTAGGTATTTATTAATACATAAATTAAATAAGCAAATAGTATATAATACATTATTGAAAAAACAACTGTTTACTTAAAAACGTAATGCTTATTTTCAAATATATACAGTTTAAAAATTAACATCATTTTCACTCACTTGAATTAATTTTAGCGTAACTGCCGACTGGATCGTCCTTGGTACAAAAAAACAGTAGACAACTTTACTGGTGCATGTTTTTGTAAAATATTAGTGTAACAAAAATAGAGGTAGGTCGTAGGCATGCTCTAGAAAAAGACAAATATATCGTCAACAAGTCTTCGATAGCCAGAGGTGTCGAATATTTTAAGGTTAGTTTGTTCGATAAACGTCTATCGTTTTTCATCCAGAATCACTGCTATCGAGCAAATATGGCGGTTTAGTATCGTATCGTAAATCCAGAATCCCGCTACTGCACTGAATTCCATAAAGTGCGCATGTGCCGCTCACAGTGTCATGGCCGCCGTTCCCACACTTTCCGTGTTGTCGTTTGTGGTTTTAAATTCAAAATAGTGTCATTCTTTTCCAACCTTTTATCTTTTGTGAATACTGATTTATTTATTCTTGTTGAAACGCCCATATTTTGGTACAAATATAATGAGTGCGATGTGTAAAATTTGCGAGAAGGAGTTCTCCTCTCAATTCAATTTAAATAAGCATTTGAAAAATGGACATAAAACTAAACCTGTTGCTGTATATTACAAGAAGTCAGTTTGGAGTTACAAATGTGAAGAACCTTCGTGCAATTCGTCTTTTTATCGTAATCAAGGGCTTATTGATCATTTACTCATG
Organism: Rhamnusium bicolor; assembly: GCA_029963845.1. Taxonomy (NCBI): domain Eukaryota; kingdom Metazoa; phylum Arthropoda; class Insecta; order Coleoptera; family Cerambycidae; genus Rhamnusium; species Rhamnusium bicolor. Next base: position 63,859 of record JANEYF010002169.1, read on the forward strand.
TGTCATAACATTGAAGTTGAAAGTGAGACTAGACAATTTAAGGCGTTACAAGGTATGTAGGTAGATATACTGATATAATTAGGAATAGGAATCTATATTTTAAATTCCATTTAAATTTAGATGACAAGAATAAAACTTTCTGTTGTTCTGTTATTTAGTTTACCGCCTGTTTTTAAAACAAAATTAATTTGATGTAAAATGAATTATTTTTTTAAGATTTCCGAGAATGGAAAGGAGACATAGAGAAAGTGACCATCTGTAATTATGTGCGTTTGCGAGGCAAAAAAACGTCTGCTTCATCTGGTAGACAAACCTTTTATTACAATTGCAATAGAACAGGTATAATTTAATCATAGACCATTAGTCATATAAAGAACTAATTACAAAATCGTAATTTATAGGAAAACTTCCATGTAGTAAAAAAGGAGAAAATAAAGTTGCCAATAAAAAACTGCCTAAGTCTCAAGGTTCATGCAAATTGAATAAGTCCTGTATAAGTTACATAAAATTGGTCAAGGAGAATGGAAAGGAAATCGTTGCAGTATGGCAGAAGACTCACTATGGCCATGAAAATGAGATTTAGCATATTCGCCTTAGTCGAGCCGATCGTAATGCCGTCGCCTCAAAATTAGCTGCAGGTGTACCTAAAGAGAGGTGAAATGTAAGATTAATTTTATATTATAATTCTATATTTTACATAGATCAAATAAATACCTAAGTACTCATGTTAATAATTTTCAGAATTCTAGGAGAAATTCGTGACAACATTGGAAATCAATTAAAAAGAGTCGACCTCATAAAACAAGACTTACAAAATGTTAAAAGAAGTTTTAAAATTGATATGCAAGAAGGTGTTCGAAATAAGGATGATGCCACTAGCGGCCACCTGTGCATTGAAGAATTACAAAGGTCTGAATTTAACTCAATTCTACTTTATAAAAGAGAAGGAGACATTTTTAGAAAGTTTTCTATTTGAAAAAATGACTTTTGCCTGATCATCATGAGTCAATATCAACAGCATATGTTAGTGAAATATGGAAATAATATTATACCCACATAGCACACTCATATACTTAGAACAAACTATGAATATAAGCATAGCTTTTTCTTTATACTCGGTATGTGCAAAAATTCATGCAAAACTCATAAGAAATTCGTACCTAGTGTATACGTTTTAGATGGCAAGTGTCACCCAATTGGCAAGTGCATATTAGGTACCCAGCATATACTCCAACATGTACTTCGTATATGTTAATTATATACTTAGTATAATCCATATTAGGTACCCGGCATATACTCTAATATGTACTTTGTATATGTTAATTAGTACTAATGTATGAATCTTTAGTCTCATTTCTTTTGAAAATAGAACGTACTTAGTACATATATTTTATATATAAATATATACAGGGTGTTTCTAAATAGTATGTCAAAAATTCAACGGCATATTCTCGAAATGGAAATAGGTGGATTTGACCCAATTTACCTATGTACAAAAATGCATCTCTAGGAACTACGGCCCGGGAGAAACTATATTTTGCGATATCTTTTTCCGTGTGAGATATTTTAATATTTGGTGTGCGTTAATTTGTATAATTGATAAATATTTTGTAAAATTTTCAGATTGTTAGTTGTACTGTAATAGTTTGAGAAGTTGAGGGGGGTCATATCCCCTAATTCCAACTGTTACAGTAGATCTAACGATCTGAAAATTTTCAAAATATTCATCAATTATACAAATTAACACACACCAAATATTAAAATATCTCAATATTGGAAGATCGTAAAATGTTGTTTCTGTAAGGGCCCGACTTTGGAAGCAGTAACTCCTTAGGGATGCATTTTTGTGTATAGGTAAAGTGGGTTAAGTCCACCTATTTTCATCCCAAGAATAAGCCATTGAATTTTGGCATACTATTCAGAAATACCCTATATATATGTTTTAGATTTCAAGGTATAGTCCCATGTAGTCGATAGGTTCTTAGAGGGATTGTAGTTGCTTAAATGACATTTTGTTGGAATTGCATCTGCCATCTTCAGGTTCTTATATCAGTAACTACTAACGGTGGCTTCTCGTAACTCGGAACAGTTTAAAAGGTTACATTAGAAAATTTAATTTTCAAAAAGACAAACATAATAATATTTTTATATGTTTATTAGAACAGTTGTTCAGTTTTACTAAGTTAAAATATAAATTTGATATAAAGAAAAAAATATATTAGGTAGTTATGTTTTTTATGGTTTTACTCAAAATGTTTTCACAGAGCCTACTCATCAACATTATTTTTCCTTTTTAACCTTTCTGGGGCTTTTACTAACTAATACGTGACAGCAATCTCAGCCTCCTTTTCGGTGGCCCCTTTTTGTAGTGAAATGATTTTTCTGAAACAAAATAAAAACAATACAAGAATAATAAAAATCATTCCATAATTTAAATGACTGAAAAACTAAACCATAAAACATACTTTTGTTTTTACACCAAGTTCAGCAAACCTAAACTTTTATAGCTACATAATATAATATGATGAAATTCAAATTTGAAGCATAAAATGGAACACTTCCAATGTTAAATATTATATTTCAAAAGATAGTCAACCATTTATTTAAAAAATTAGTTGGGAAGTAAATGTAAAAGATACCTTATACATTATTTAGGGACAGGCTAATGGAACTCGTGTGATTGTAGTAAATTTACTTTTCAAATAGACCGCTTTGTGTATGAAACAGACATATATTAAGCTCACTTAATATGTGCACTATACCTACATTCAGTGAGGACTGGGATCGTCACGCAGTTCCGCTTTCACTTCACTATATGTCTGTTTCACACACAAATTGGTATATTGGTCTAAAAGTACGTGCATCTTTCGGAAGACCTTTAAAACATGAACCACAATCTTCCCTATTTAAAATAGGAAAAAGGGCATTCAAAGCTGTGTGACTAATCTTTTGAGTTAAGGCCCATTCCCTCAACAGATCTATAGTATTTTTAGAATATAAATTCACTGAAAGTTCATCATTTAAAATATTTGAATTCTGGTAGTTATTATTGGTAGTATCAGAAGTAGGATTAAGTGGAATTAGCACTATAACTACTTAAATGACTGAATCCATCGTTATCCAGTCATCACTACTTAGATCTCGACTTACATTATTGTGAAATTCAAAAGAACTTGATGACACTATAATAGCATTTACTGGGCTGATTTGTGGTACCGGTACCTGATTAGATTTTGAAAAATCTGGTGAACATCTAGGCAAATCTATGCGAGATACTTCTCTATATAATACAGGTAGATCTTCATTTATTAAAAATAAAGCTTTGTTCACCCTGTTTGCAAGATTGCGGTATAAAACACGAGCTTAATTACCTTTTTTAACCTGCGACATTCTTTTACAATCTGGCACAGCACACAAACAAAAACTATAAATCAAAGCAGGCGATGAAAGATGCACGTAAAACAATAAATCTACTGCACTAATCATTAATTACCTACCTATCACTACGCTACTTCTTGTCTTATGCCATTTACTATAAATTAATACACTTTCACTTTAGTAAAATAAATGCTTATGCCTCAACCACGTCTTGAACTGACCAACACAGAAATATCTGACAAGTGACAATTCTGTGGCTGTCGGCTGGAGCAAATCCGACAGAAGACTTGTTTGTTCATCAATGCTGCACTAAACGCCAAATACTATACATTTCAACTCGAGGACACTAGTTCACCAAACGGGTAAATGCACACTACAAACGATATAAAACAGTCAAAGATAAGTTATTATCGTAAGTATATTCAGAGTGGTTGTCTCTGGTATATTATCAATTATTGCAGCTAAAATGGCGTTCCCATTGATTGGACCAATAAGACGGCAGCATGTGACATCATAGGCCAAAGACATACTCTCGTAGGATATACTATGTACAAAACGGCGCTTTTAAATGGCCGGAGGGCGCTGGTGCGATGTAGCATTAAGTTTATTATTGAAACAGAAAACTCAGTGATGTTAAAATTATATATCATACAGGTACACATATGAACTTGCCAATTGGGTGACCTGCCATGTAAAACGCATATACTATGTACGAATTTCTTACGAGTTTTGCATTAATTTTTGCATATACCTAGAATGAATAACATGCCATACGTACTTATTACATGCATATATTTACATGCTGTGTGCATAGGTAAATATATACTTCACAGTATATTATCTTGATTTTCTACTAAATATATCATCAAAGTAATATACTATGCATGTAATTTACTGTATATACATTTTGCGTAGGTCTTAAGTATGTGCTTGGCATACTCTTCTTGATATATACTTTTTACATATTGGTTAGTATATACTAAGTGCAATAGTTGAAGGAAATAAAAAGAACAGAACGTACCTAGTACAAGCGTAGTATACTCTTCTTGATATTTACTTTTTACATACTGGTTAGTATATACTAAGTGCAATAGTTCAAGGAAATAAAAATAACAGAGCGTGCCTAGTACAATCGTAGTATAAAATATCAACGTATAATGCACAAATCGTAGCAAAATTTGTAAATCGTATATACTATGTATACTGTGTGCTATGTGGGTAGCTGTTGATGGAACACATGGTCTCAACAATTATGACTTTAAATTTACAACTTTAATGGTTGTTGATAACTTTGATGAAGGGTTTCCTGGTGCATTTATGTTCACCAACAGAAAAGACACGTTGATCCACCAAATTTTCTTTGAAGTTATTGAGTCCAAAGTCGGTAATAAAATATCCCCAAACACTTTCATGTCAGATATAACTGGAGTCTTTTACCAAGCTTGGTCATCTGTGATAGGTGTGGTTCCATTCCAGCTGTATTGTACTTGGCACATAGATCGTGCATGGAGAAACAACTTGAATAAGATTCCAAATATTGAAAAAAGGAAAGAGGTTTACAAAACTTTAAAAGTATTACATCAAAATGTCGACGAAACTTCTTTTAGAAAGCAATTGGATAATATGATAAATTTTTTATTTGAAGATGCAGATACAGAAAAATTTGGAAGTTATTTTGAAAAATATTATTACGAAAATTGAAAATGGTGGGCTTATTGTTACCATAAACATTGCGGCATTAATACAAATATGTATTTAGAAAGTATACATAAACAAATAAAATATTTCTATTTACATGGAACGACAGTTAAACGTTTGGACAAAGGATTGCATGCTGTTTTACAATATTCTTGGGATAAAATGGTGGAACATCTTATTAAAGAGACAAAAGGGAAAAGCTCAATTCATAAAAGAAATATTCTTCAACGACATACGACAGCCATATCAAGTCAGTTTAGTGCCGAGATTATTGAAAACAGTGAAGGTGATAATATAAAAAAATGGAAACTGGAAAGTGATAATAATATTTATTATTTGGAACAAAAATCGTCTGATATTTGCTGTAATAACCTAATATGTGATTTATGTGCCATATGTATCCATTGTTATACATGCACCTGCACTGATAATTACATAAAAGCCACAATATGCAAACATATTCATTTTCTTGCAATGAAAAATTTATCAAAAGGCATTCAACAAAATTTATCAAGTGACAATGTTCAACCATGTACTTCACAATCAACGTCTGAAGAAATAAGAACAAACACGATGTGCTTAACTAAACAAAACCATAACGCCTTATTGAATAACAGCAATTTAAAAGCAAAAAAAAATCCTTGAGAAAATGTCTTCAATAAACACAAAACTACAAAGTAGTGATTTGAACTTCGATGAAATGGATTTTGGTTCCCAAATGTTAAACCATTTAAAAACAGTCGATAGTTTATTGACAATGAAAAAATCTGCATCTGAACGTTCTTTTAACAGTAAAAATGACACAAACAAAAGAAAAATTGAACCACAAGTAAGAGTTTCATGTCAAAAAGAAAAAAAGGAATAAAAAGCAAGAAACACCAAATAAAGAAGAAATAACAGAATTGAACCGTCTCCTTGTTGGTGATAAAGTAATGGTTGTGTCAAGTGAAAGTGCTAATGATCATTCATATATATATAATTATTATATCAATAGAATTCATATTATATTTATTTTTATTATCGATTTTAATATAGTTAGTTGCCTAATAAGAAAATTCAAATGTTATTAGTGTTTAAGTATATCGGTTTACAAAAAGTGAGTAATACATGAGAAACTTTATAATTTTTTTACATTACATTTTTTGTGATCTAGATGGTAAAAAGTATGCAAAGTAGGTATTGCCTTAGTCTTAAAAGTGTAAGAATAGATAATATATCTATCTATAACTTCACCCTATAGTGTATATATTGCGTGTTCTCCTTAATAAAATCCTTTATTATTATTACTGTGTTTATTTTCCTGATATTCAATGGATTTTAGACTCTTGGGTTATATCAGTCAGTGTTAATAAAAAAATATATTTCTTAAGTTCCAGTTTATTTCTAACCAATGCTTTAAAAGACTACAATATTTTATGCCAAAAAAGTAATAAAACACTGTGATTTTCTCTGACAATGGTTAGCTAATAAACCGAAACATAAGAAGTAAAACAACTCTTATTAGAAATGGCTGATACAAACCAAAAGTCTACATGCCATAATAATATAATAAAAACAAAGGTATTTATAAAATTATAAATATCGTTTATTACATTGACCTATATTGATAAAGAGAACAACAATCGTCTAAATTTGTTGTTTTAAATGAATTTTGTTTATCTAGTGTGTCAAAGCACCAATGGAATATTTAAAATCTAAAATCATTTTCATTGTTCGAGTGTATTTTACAGATTTATCATATTAAGTATGTACAGAGTATAAAATATTGAGGGTATTTTATACAACTTTGTTGCCCGAAGTGTTGCTACACTTCTACAATTAACAACATAGTAAAAACTCAACATGTTGTTTATTTAATTCTCTAACATAATACGGACGTTACGGTGCCTAAATGTATTCTAGTATTAAAACAGAATCACAGACGATCATATAACCAAACCGATTGTACGAGCTGCATTCAAATTTGAAAATCGAGGCGCGCGACGACACGCATGCGCACTTTATGGAATCAAGAATAGTAAACTAAGAAGGATAGTTTATACCCATAAGACTGTATGTTGGCTCTCCAATCGGCTTGCGATCTAGTTGGTGACGTCACCGTCTGGCGTACCGGCTTTGTTTATGCTTGCTTATATGTGTGTTTACTACTGTTTAGCCGTGTTTTAGAACTTTTAAAGACAAAATTAACTCTACTTTGTGATTCTGCATGTGTCTACTGTGTTTTAAAACTAATTTTAAGTGTTCTTTGTTTTAAATAGACTATAAAATTAATAAGACTTTAAAATAAGCAACTAAAATAAATCTACTGTAAGTTTGTGTTTAGGTATTTTCTGCTGTTTATTGTAAGTTATTTTATTTTGCCTTAAACTTCATGGATATGTGTATAAAACTAATTAATTATTTCAGAGACTCTAGATTAAAATTATGCCTGGCTGTAGATGTGCGATTTATGGATGCAATAATAGGAGTGAGGTTACAAAAGGCGGCGATAATTGTTTATCATTCTTTCCCGAAAGAAAAAGATTTTGTCTCTAGGACTATGCTTAAAGAATGGATTAATTGCTGTAAACGTGCAGATAAATTTAATCCCAGTTCAAGTGTGATTTGTTCTGTTCATTTTACACAAAATGATTATGAAAGGGATCTGCAAAATGATCTGTTAGCTAAGATGATAAATTTTAAATAGGTACTTACCTAACAAAAGTTATGGTTGGTGTATATTTAGGTACAAATAATTTTAATTTGTAGGTTTGCCTTTAAAGAAAATTTTAAAGAAAACAGTATTGCGATGGAATGATTACATTGTAAAATTCCACGGCCAATCTTACAGAAAGAATGTTAAAGTTGTGAAAAAAATTAGTTCTAAAAATAGCAAAAAAAGAAAAAATGCCGTTTAATTTAATTTACGACTTTTGCAAATTAAGAACAATTATGAGAATGAAGTACAGAAATCTTCAAATAAAGAGAGCATCGAATTTAAAAGAAAAAGGTCCAACGATGAAAACCACAGAACATGTAAAAAAATGAAAAAGATTGTTAATTAAAGAACATTTTATTATTTTATTTGTTTCTAATTAGTTACCTTTCTTATTAGCTGTGGTGGGGGACCAATTTATTTCTCATCTGACTAAACAGATATTTTTCCATACTATAAAGTTTAACATAATTTTGCCAAAGAAATATCATTATTGCCTTTAAATGCAAAGCTTACCGGTGGTAAATATTTTAGTTGTGATTTTACAAGTAACTAAATTTAAAAATGTCGGTATTACAAAGTACAAATCAATTTGCTACTAATAATGGTCGTCTCCCTAATTTTATCAGGTCTTTATCGACTAATATTTTCATCAAATTTGTAAGATATGAGTAGTTCTGACTTTTATGAACTTTTAGTGTCTTCCTGAAACTTTAACAATTACAAAATTCCCCGACTTTCAGATTTACCAGATCCCACGATATATTTAAACTGATTATTCCTTACACCTATATACGTGTTTTAAACAATAATATTTATATTCGGGCTAATATTTTTATAATATTCATAACACTTATTACCTTTGATTTTTATATTATGTTAACATCCTTCTGCTGCAGTGTGTAAGCCAAAAATTGCAGTTTATTAGCCTATATATATTACTATGAATTCAAATTCTGGCCAGTCGTCTACGTCATCATAGCCACGCCCCCTCGCCGATAAAATAGCGCTTATAAACTATCCTTCTCAGTTTACTATTCTTGGTTTTTACCATATTGTGTGTTCTTCTGGTGAGTGAACTGAAGTGAATATTTTGTTTATTTTCAGTTTACTCACTTTCGGTACATTCAGTTCGATCAGCACGAAAGAAAACAGCTATTATTTTCCTATGTTGGCAATAATTTTCAAACTCCGGCGCCACCTATCGATATTTATCAAATCTGTTTCATAGCATATTTTTAAATTAAATGGTAGATGGCAGTAGTGTTGTAGTGTTTTAAGTTTCAATGCCAAGGATTTTATATTGTTAGTGTTAGTGTTAGTATAGGTTTGTTTTGGTTCCGTTTATTACTGTTCTAGAACTGTTCTTGTCAGGTTTGGGACGACATGAAGACAGTTTTCCCTAACTTATACAAAATTGCCCAAAAGTATTTAACAATAGTGGCAACGCCAATATCCATTTAGCATGATGACGGTCTCGGATGCTAGGGCCAGGCAGGACTATTACCTTTTTACCCTAGTCATCGCTGTAGATCTGGACCGGCCTCGTGCAGGGCGGGTTAACTTACTTTACGAACGGCCCCACTCACAAATGTGAGCGGTGCCGAAGATTTCGGTCAACCTCCCTGGGTCCTGGCTGATGAACCCTGCTGGCTAGGGCCTCTTCTGGCGCTCTTCTGTCTTCGTCTTCTTTCTTCGCCAGCTTGTCATCCCCGGGGGTAGTCATCTGTCTGTCAGGGACTGTGTGGATATTCTGTGACTTGGGATTGACTGCCAGTACACAAAGTGGCAATTGACACATTGTCATCTGGATCATCGGACAAGGTGAGGATGACTGTGTAGCTCTAGGAGGTGAAGGCCTAAGTGCTTTCTTAGCACTTTCGTCCTTCACGGAGCCAGGGGGACAACGGGCACTGGTCGGTTTACTGACCGGCGCCCGCAAGGTTTGTGGCAGGGTGGTTGGTCGTGTCATGTCTTTTCAGTGGGTTTGGTCCATCTGTAAGGAAAGGATTAGTTATACTTACCCGTTATCCAGTAACTGTACCCTCGGCCTCTTGTGCCTCGGTGCGTCGGCCGGATCATAGGAGGTGGCCTCCCCGATCAGCGGGTTCCTGTGCTCCTCAGCTAAGGTGTACAGTTTCTTCGCTCTATCCCGGATGATTTCGGTGACTGGTGTGTACTCCAGGTCCCTGAAGATGTCAGCGTTTCTAACGTACCATGGTGCGCCTACCGCTGTCCTGATGGCCACGTTTTCCACGGCTTGGATCTTCTTCAGATAGGTCTTCGCTTGGTATCCCCATGCTACGGAGGCGTAGGTCAGCTGTGGTCTGACGAGTGCTTTGACTAGCAGAAGCTTGTTCCTCAGACTGTGCCTGCTCTGGTTCCCTACCATCTGATAGATGAGAGCTCTCGTCCGCTTGGCCTTTACCACGATGGCTTCGGTGTTCTGTCTCCATGTCAGGCCTTTATCCATGATTACGCCAAGGTACTTGACGGAATCGTGCCATTGGATGTCCTCGCCGAACATGGAGATGTGTCCTGTGGGGGTTTCCTTGCGTCCTTTCCTGATGAGAATCGTCTGGCTTTTCTCCGCGTTGACTGCGACTTTCCACTTGATACACCATTCTTCCAGAAGAGAGGCTGCCTCTTGGAGTCTTCTGGTGGCTGTTCCCGCTCTCCAGGATCTGGCCGTGACGGCCGTGTCGTCCGCGTAGAGTGCCATTGCGATGCCTTCGGCCCTTGGGAGATCAGAGGTGAAGACAGCGAACAGATGGGGTGACAGCACAGAGCCTTGGGGGACTCCGGCTTCCATCGGTCGATACGTGGACACACAGTCCCTGATCTTCACTCGCATCTGTCTCCCGTGCAGGTATGATCTAACTAGTTTGACGAGTGCAATGGGATAACCCATACTCATCATTTTAGCTAGTAGACCATCGTGCCAGACCCTGTCGAAAGCCTTCGCAACGTCCAGGAGTAGTGCCGCCATGACCTGTCTTTGGTTGAAACCTTTGGTGACTTCTTCGGTGATCCTGAGCACTTGGAGTTCCGTACTATGTCCTGGGGGTCGATTCTCAAATGTCACTTTGGCCGATGTCGCAAGCGACAATACCATTTGTCTAGTGAAATAAATAGTACGCTATTCTGGAACGTCATAGTTGACAATTTTTTAGTAGAGATAAAGACGAGTGGGTCAAACCATTCGACATTCAATGTCGTGATCGACATTTTATTTTTTTTGTGGTAGAGAGGGATTCGTGAATGATTAATACTTCTTTACCTAACCTATGTGTTGTGTTATTCGAGTGCCCATGCTACAAAAAAACGAAAAAAGTAGGGTAATTTATTTGTTTCCATATCTAAAAATGGATGAAACGTTTCCATTTGCTTGACCTTCTAGTAAATTTTTGTCTAGCTATGTTAAGGTACATTTACAACCAATTCGCTACAGGCACAATTTACTAACGGATTGTGAATTGTGCTGTGATAAAATTTAGGTCATTTATAATGAGTTACAAGCTACCATCTGTTGACATTTATTAATATTACGTGTGTGTAAATTCAGTTTGATTAAATAATTACAATTATTTAATATAACTTCTAAAAACATCATATTTTCTAATACTAAAAGATCTAATCTTCCAATTTCAAATCACAAACCAACTTTAAATATAAACAATAAATTTGTGTCGTAATACGCATGCGCAATTTGAAATTCGTGCCGCAATTGAATTGAATATTTGCGATTTGCAAGCATCCAATTTAAACCTGAAGTGTAATTCAAGGTCGTGCCGACGTAAAATTTTATTGTAAACAAATACATTCAACCCGATATCACAGCATATATAAGAACCAGCAATATTACTCCCGCCCCCTTTCTAAAAATAGAAATTTGACCTTCCTTATGTCACTTCGATTTAGAAGTCAGGGTCGGATTAGGAATATTTGCTAGGTTGCGTCAGGAACGTATTAAGATGAATTTATGAAATACAATATTGTATAATTGTTGACTTATTCATATTTTAATAGCTATTTGTGTATTAAGAGCGCGAAGTGATATATTGTCGCTCTGAACGAGAAGTTTGACTATCTCTGGCTATCTCGTGAGAGCGGCAATGTCACTTTGCGCTCGAATTACACACAGGATTTGTTTCTACAACCGGTGTTTTTATAAAATGTTTGATAAAAATTAATAATTATTAATAACCTCAAATTTGACAGTTCAGATTTCAAAAGTCGCAGATAACTAGGCGTTCTTTTATTATGGTTTACATGGTAACTAAGCGTGGCGTTTACTTTGTTGCTTGGTGAGCGACAATGTAAAAAAACGCTCGCTCCTCGGAAAAGTGCAACTTTGCGCTTTCTTTTGGAAGCGCAAAGTTGCACTTTTCGCTCGGTTGTAGAAAAAGTATTTTTTTGAAAAAAATTGTGTCGGATAATTTTTTTGGCGAGGAATATAGTAAAAAATCACGTTTTTTCAGATAACAAGTACATTTTATTTTTACTAAAGAACATAGTTTTATTATTAGACAAGTACATTTTAAACTTTTGTTATTCGTGGCGCCATATAATTAATTTATTTTTGTTAATATTTTTAAAATTTTTATTTATATTTTTAAAAGTATAATACAAACGAACTCTTATATATAAATTAATAACATATAGTTTAGGAAAATGTGGGCATGGATGTGTGTACGAAATATCTTTGCAAATATTAACATATCGCTCACAAATTTTTGGCTCAGTTATAAAATTTTCAAAATTGCTTTGTAATATGGTTTCAATGATGCTAACTAGTTGTACAAAATCATCATGTGGATTTCTAAGGTTGCCAAATGGGTCACACTGGACATTCTGGTAGGCTTTAAAAAATATAAATAAAGATGAGTCATCAAGTTCTTCACGTGCCTTTGAATAATGATTACAAATATCGCAATGATGAATTTCAAGAGCTTTTTTCAATAAATAACCACAAATATATCTAATAAAATTCGTTTGCAAAATATCGTCACTTTGGTAGTCAGTATTTATTTTAAATACTTGAGAAGCCTTTGTTGTGGCCTCTGGTAAATTCTCCGATTGTATTTCCAGGGGCATTTTACTTAATTTTAGAAGAATTGGGTCAATATCTGCTTCACAATTTTCTGTTCCGAATGAAAAAGATCAAGAGTAATTATTTTTTTAAAAGTTCTTTGAAATTGAATGGGTGTGGGATTGACACAATTGCCGTTCTGCTGTCTGATATTGGCAAATGTGTTTTCCAAACAGTCTTGATTTAACCTTCTTGTAAACAAAAAATTAAAATGCCCTGTATCATTCAGGCGACTCCATAAAGAAAGGAGACTGTTTATCGAAATTTTCAAACACCTAATTGATTTAATTTTATTAGTGACCACAACGTTGTTGTGATCCACCACTTCCAGTTTGTTAAAAAAATTTAAACAATCGTTCAAAAATTCATTTTGGCATGATGTACCCTTAAAAGCCATATTAAACTGTTTGGAAGCCGTTGTATTCGATGAATTAAAAGGTCGAACAGTTTGTCCATCCTTTCTATAAATTCTGAAGTTGCAGCAGCTTCTGCGGGAAGGCAGCCAAATCTAATGTATAAATTTATACCCGCAGTCACTGTTGCGCTAAATATTTGTGTGGCATATTTAACCTTCATTTTTTCAAAACCTGAAGGGTTTATATGAGATTCACTCAATTTTGGTGCCGCGAAGAGAATGTTTTCTATCCAGGTCATAAAACATTCTAATATATTTCCAAGATATAATTTTACCGTCAACAACAAAATTATATTTTATTAGCATATTTCGGATAGCTTTAATTACATGTGGTATGTCATAGAAATATGAAATTTGATTTTCATCAATAAAAAAGTCAGAATTGTCACCAGTAATACCTAATTTGCGCGCTAGTTGCAAATTATTTGATCCCATGTCAGTGGTAAAAGCAGTTACTTTCAAACCAAGACCATTTAACTTTTTTACTGCTTCATGGACAATATTTTGAAGAGATTTAGAGGGACAAGAAGAATGACTGAAATAATAAGCGATCGGCTGTTTCCACTTAGTGCATAAGCCTCTAATCATTAAAACACAAGCATGCAAAGCAGGTTTAAACTCTTTGACACCCTTTTCATTTTCAGCTAAGCCTGCAGATGAATCCGAGGCTCTGTCGTAGAATAAATGAGCCTTGATGCTCATTTCATCTAAGCACAACATGCAATATTTGTCCTGTTCACGAAACCCGTTGACTTTTAATTCCAACATTTTAAATAAGTGTATATTGTTCAGTCCAGAACGTATAGACATGCCCCGTATCAGTTTAAAAAGAGTTTGGGGATGTGGCAAGCAAAATTTTTTCATTAAAATATTTTTATACACTTTGGGTCCAGAATAGTACATAGACAAGCACTCATGCTTAAATTCGTTAGAGTATCGTCGTCCCCTTTTTTCTGTTTGAGCTAGAGTGATTTGAAAGTTTATAAAACTAGCCATATCTGAATTGCAGAATTTGTAAGTCATTGCTAAATATTCATTTAACGTAACATTGTCGGTAATATTTTCCACTTTTTTATTGTTTTTCAATTTCCTTCTTCATCCTATTATTTTCGTTAGTTAGAGCCCTTACGTTTTCACGAAGTCTCTTCTTTCTGGGGCTTACAGAAGATAACCATGAAGAAGTCTGCGTTGAACATGTCGGTGAAAGTAGTGGTGGTGTCTGCAACAAATCAGCCTCATCGATTAGTGCCTCTTCTTTTTTGGTGGTGATCTAAAAAGATTTTAACTAAGTCGATGTTTATGCATACATGATTTTGGGATTAGTTGGAAAACAAATTCGAATATTTGCATTTACCTGCAGGCCTAATCGTGATATCTTCTAAGATACATATCTTTTTAGAAGGAACGTTAGGTTCTGCCTCACTTGATGGCCTCTTATTAGTGCTCAACTGCTGCAATGGTAGGCGGCTATAGTTGTGATCTAAAGCAGACAATTGCGAGGAACCTTCCAATGTCGGGAAAATTGTTGGAGTAGCATCAGAAATTAGTTTATTTCTAGCTTTGTTTGCAAACATTCTAGATTCAAAATGATCGCTACAAAGTCTATAGCTTTTATTAAGGCTATCTAACTTTATCATCAGATCGTCCCTTCCGCTGGCCATTACCCATATTCTAGACCTTAAATAAAAAGCAAAAACTGTAATCAATCTAGTTGGTACCTAAATAATTCTTTTCTGATTGGTAAAATGAATAAGAAAGCTTGCATTTTATTCATCCTACTTTTGAAATAAAAAATATAGACATTTTCGCATGGTCCGACAAAATAATAGGGTAAATATTTATAAATGAACGTCCGATTTTGCAATTTTTTTTTGCTTTTACATACCTACGTACTTTTGTCCCCTGAACACGATTTTCGAGTCAAAAATTCCTGCTCTACAGTACTTTTCGAGATATGGGGGACCAAAGTGTTCTAACCTCAAATTTTACTATTTCTGTAATTACCATTTTTATTTACTTTTATTTTTTTATTTACAGTTGAATTTTAGATCGCAGAAAAAATAGTAGTGCACGTCGTAGAATAATAAATTGTAATTATTAATAAAATATAGGTACTTACCTTATAGGATCAACAGGAAATCTGAAGAAACTTTTGTCAGATGAGTAACTTTTATTTAAGCAATTTTTTTACTGCACAAACCACACCGTATTTTGGCTTCGAACTCATTGTAAATCAAAATTAGTTCACTGATTTCAATAAACTAAGAACACTAAATAAAAGTAAATAATAAAGTTTCCAATAAGTACACGATATAAATAACTCCGCCACTGACAATGAGCACAAACAAATAAACACATAAAATAAATCACTCTGACGCTGGCTGGTTTTGAAAGGTTCTAAATCGAGCAACGTCTTGCGCGGTGAACTGCGCAGATGCGAAGAAATGGGGTACTTATACTGCTGGTTGTTATATATGCTGTGCCGATATGCTTAAAACCCAATTTACAATCCACCAGCAGATTGTGCCAAATGTACCCTTAGGCTATGTTGATTTTTTGAGCATCTTTAAATTAAAAATGTGGAGAATATTTTCCTGACAATAAAATTTCGTACTCTGTACTTTTTAGTAGGTCCACCAATATGTTTTTTTTGTTGCTGTGAACAATAATGTAATTTTTTATCCATCGTTAATATAATTGATATTGTGTCAAATGAACCACAAAACAAAATACTGGAGAAGATAGCAATATTTATAATGCAATGTTGCCGTCCGTTAGTCATCGACAAAATGTCTACTGCTAATGTCTACTAAAACTTTCATGTCGAACAGCTCTCGAGAATACGTTCCACAGAAGTTACTCGACATCAATAATCGACAATTTGTCTCATGCGACAACTTCTTTCGTCATTTGAGAATCGACCCCCAGAGCGTCTATTCTCAAAAGCAGGAGCTACTGTATGTAGGGACAGAAATAGGCTTCTGGGCAAATGACTAAGTAAATTATTGTTTCTCGGTGCTTGTAATGAAGAAGACTGGAGTTTGTAAATTAATGTCTTTTATTCAAAATATTTGTTACTCTTATAAAATATACCCATTTTCCTTGAAATCCATGTATCTTTCCTATTGATATTTGTAAGTGTCTATTGATATTTGGAAGTATCGATTGATATTTAAAAGTATAGATTGACATTTGAAAGTATTGATTGATATTTTGAAATATCGATACTTCATGTTTAATTTTTTATAATATCGATACTTTACGTTCGAAAGTATCGATACTCGGGTATCGATATTTTGATAGTATCGCACATCCCTACCACTGGTACTACTGAATTTAGCAAGTTTTACAAAGATAAATCAATGTTTTTTAACATTTCACAATTATTTATAATCAAAAAAGTGGCGCCACCTTACTAGTAGCGATGTAATTGTTGTGTTATTATAAGTTCATATGCGTAGTACTGGAGTGTGTTCGAAATGAACCTATAGCTTTTAATAAAGTTTAGGTATATATATATAACGTCACATGACCTTTTAATTACTTTGTTTTATGAATGAAAAACGTAAAGTTTGGTATACGTTAGTTTTTTTTTGATATTTATGCATGGACGATTTTTTGAAATGTTAGTTATTGTTTAAATATCTATTGTTCTGATTACATGTTTGTGAAGTAAAACCCTGAAAAGGTTCTTTTCTGGAGCCAAGAATAATTGACTATTACTATGGTCGTCCCTATTTTTATCAATCCAGCTAAAGATCTCACAAACTTACTTACGTTATTCGATACGCTTCTCAACACTATTCTTTTATTTGAATCATTCCCAACAGAGTGTCTACAGGTTGTAATGTTTTACGTATGGACCACAATTATTATTTTTTTATTTTATTTGAAATTGAAGTATTCAATGCAATCGCAAAAAAAAATTATTTGAAATATCATTGCTGAGAGCTCATCTGCGCATGACGAGTGAACTTTAACGTGTTCATCGAAGTGGTTAAAGTAGAGTGCACTCGGAGTGTTACACCGATAATTTACGAACGACATTAATATTTACCCAGTTCCAGTTCAAAATTATACCACTTTTCGAACGGCAAGCGTGCACTGTATATTCCTGGTAATATCGAACGGCCTCCTGGTGTTTGATCTTTCGTTTAATGTTGGCAACTGTCAACAATATGTTTTTTGTCTAAAAAATCTATAAATAGGTGTGGTGTAAGTGGAGTTTTTTTTTATATAGGAATTTTTATTTTATTTTAACATAACATGTTTAAAAAGAAATATTCTAAAGATAGTGCTCAAGAAAATATAAATGAAGATTCCTCGGAATTCAGTAACAGTGATGTGAATATGACTGATTCTGAACTAAATGAAGAAGATAATGAAAGTAATAATGAGGAAAATATATTATCAGACTTGGAAGGTGTGGAGGAAGATGAAATTATTAAAGCCATTCGTAGGGAATGTAACTGGGAGAGAGATCATCCACCTCCTATTCGGTGTGAAGATTTTATAACTGATTTATCATTTCATCCATATAACCATCTGATTGCTGTGTCCAATATTTTGGGTGATGTTTTACTATACAAATATAGTAATGAAGGAAATGTATTAATTAATACTTTAGAATTGCATACTAAAGCATGCAGAGATATAGAATTTAGCCTTGACGGTAAACTACTATTTTCTGTATCAAAAGATAAATCAGTTATGTTAAGTAATGTAGACAGTGGACAATTAATAAGATTTTATGAGGAGTGTCATGAAGCGGCTGTCTATAATTTGACTGTTATCGATGAAAATTTATTTTCAACAGGTAAGTAATATACAAATGACAAAAGTATTGCAGTGTAGGTAAAGTTTATCCAATATGAATTGAAACACTTCAGTTTAAAGTGTTTATACCAGGAGGGCGCATTTCCACTCTCATCGTTAAAGAAATAGAGCACAAATCGTGCTTGTATTTATTGAACGATACCTCTACATTACATTCGATATGAGAATGTGGTAATGCAGCGGACCAGATGTGAAACTGGGGCGGTAGTGTCCGAACTCTGACGAATTAAGTCGTGATTTGAATAGACTACTGGACTAGTTGTTTATATTGACCGCACAGTGCAGTTCATGTAATAATTTTGGATAAATAGAATTATTTTCTGTGAGGTATAGCATTTTAGTGATCTTATTAACTGGTTTTAGTAATATTTCAATATTTGCATTAATTATTATTATTAACATAGCTTTTTGGGGGCCCTTTGAAACGCATGAAAATGAATTATCTGAAGAAAATATTGAACCGGTGGCGCCGTTAATTGAAACTAGTTCGGAGTTTAATAAGAACAAGGATTTACATGTTCAATGTCAGCGTCTTATTTTAAATATTTATGAATGTTTAAAGAGAAAACATTGAAACGACAGATAGGGACATTGTAAATAGAATTCATGAATTAACTAAACTTTTGACTTCTACGATTTATCGCGTTATTGAGGAAGGTGATGTTATAGATCACTCTACAAAGCGGAAAGGAAAAAAAACGAAAATTTTGTAGATTTGACGATACCTCGAAAGACGTTATTCGGCGAACGGTTTTAGTTTCTATGAGGAAAATAAAGTACCAACTTTAGAAATGATTCGTGATAATTGCGTGATTATCCGGATTATAATTATAAATCTTTAGAAACGCTACAAGGTATTTTATTAGATTGCGGCTTTAAACACAAAAAATAGATAATCGAATGGTTATAATGGAATCGCGACGTATTGTTGAACTTCGACGAGAATACTACATAAAATGAAAGAATACCGTGAATCAAATAGGCATATAGTATATCTCGATGAGACCTGGTTTGACACACACGATGTTGTTCAGTATGGTTGGGTAGATGACTCTAAAAACTGTAGTTTGAATACACCTTGCTCGAGAGGAAAGCACGTTATAATCCTTCATGCTGGAAGCAAACACGGTTTGGTACCCAACGCATTGCTCTTGTCGGCCAAAAACATAACACAATCCTCTGCTGATTATCATGAAGACGCGGTTTTGTTTGAAAAATGGTTCGCTGAACAGCTTCTACCTAACATTCCTCCAAATTCGGCCATTGTCATGGACAATGCTTTGTATCACTCGTGTTTATTACATAAAATACCTAATAATAGTACCAAAAAGGAGGACATTTTAAAATTTATGAGGAATAAAAATATGGACATCCCTGAAAAGGTTCCGATAAAGAAAGAATTATTAAAACGTATAAAGGAGCATAATTTTAAAAACGAATATGTAGTTGATGATCTTTGCAAGAGACACGGTCATAGGCTCGCGCGATTGCCACCGTATTATTGCATATTTAATCCGATCGAGATGGTTTGGGACACTATATAAAAACATTTTGGGAAATGCAATCAGTCACCACCTTTAAGCCAGTGTACTTGATGGTTTGGGACACTATATAAAAACATTTAGGGAAATGCAATCAGTCACCACCTTTAAGCGCAGTAGTACTTGATAATATACGACAAGTAGTAAATGAAGTGAGCAATAGCGACATATGGGGAAAATGCGAAAGTCATGTTATACAAATAGAAAACAAGTATCCTATTTTGCCACCTGTAGCACCAATTATTATTCAAACCGGTGACGACTCTATTTCAGAATATTCTTCTGATAATTCAATTGCCACTTAGTATTTTTGTTTAAATGTTTTTTTTTACGTTTAATCGAAGCAACTTAGCTTGAACGGTTCAAGAGATTTATAATTGGTTTTATTTGAATTTTTAACAAATTTTAAATATTTGTTTCTTGTTTTTTTGTGATTCAATTGCCACGCAGCATTTTTTAAACATTTTTTACGTTCACTCGATGAACGGTTGAAGAGATTTATAGAGTTGATTTTTTTTGAGTTTCTAACAAAATGCAAATATTTACTTATTTAGTAAGTAAATAAATAAAAAAGTTATTATATGTATTGTACATACATATAAACTCATATTAAAAAAAAACAATCGATTTATTTTAAAGAATTAAAAGATAACCTAAACCTTTTTGGTCGACGCTCATGGATATGACTAAATTCCCGTTGGCGTTTTTATGCTGTTCCAATTCATATTGGAAACACTATAATTATCAAGTACTCGATAAGATGCTTCAATTCTTTTGAAAATGTTTTTCCCTCCCCCCATAATGAGGTATGCTGAACACGAATATGTAATTTTTCCGCCGGAGAAAAGCCGTTATGGGAAATTTTTTTATTTTTTTGTATTTTCATACACTGCATTATTTTTCTCCACAATAATACTCTGGATGGTTAGGAGGATAGTGGGATAGCGCCCCTACAAGAAAAAAAATTCAACCACACTATAATGTGAAGTTAGGGTCCCGTTTCAGGTTGTGTCTAAACTGCTGGTCAAATAATATCACTGCGTTTCTTGCCGTAATATAGGTGTGTTCCTTTGACCACCAATCTCAGGTAATCTAAGTGTTTTACGCTTACATTGCATAAATAAAAGCATAATTTTTTTTGATGTAGCCTCCATAACCGTAAAATTACTTAGATTAGCTGAGATTGGTGGTAAAAGGAATACACCTAATAACCATTAAAATTTATATAATAGAAAAGTTTTTAGACCGACTTATTAATAGTTGGAAAAAGTTTTGTTGGTTTTGAGAAAAACTACTTCATCAACTTGCCGACGTTTATTACCATCCTCAGGGAACTACAAGATATAATGTTATGATGTATGTATAGAAGTATAAAAAATGTAAATTAAAAAATATGTAAATATATGTATATATGTAACATGTAGGACAAATAATAAAAAAAATAAATGAATATATGCACCTACATACGTACACAATAATAATAATAATAATAAGGCGAGGAGGCCGGCGAGGTGCTGATGTAGAGTCAGTCACCGAACTTTAGCCAAATCGTCTGAAAGCCCGAATCAGAGCTGCCGAACAGGAAAATCTGTTTCGGCAGCATGTCGATAAACCCCAGCATGGTGTCTTCTATAAGAACATGGAAACACTGGGTTTATCGACTAGGCTGACCTTCGCCTTTCTAAGGTCGGCCGGGCTTAAGTCAGAGACCGAGGGATTCATTATGGCCTGCCAGGATGGTGTTATCAACACCTTGGTCTACCGTAGCCGCGTGTGGCGTGTAGAGGTTCCTGATATCAACTGCAGGACCTGCCATCAGGCGCCGGAATCGCTCATGCACCTACTTTCTGCATGCCCCATATATGCGATTTCGGCCTACATCCACCGACATAACGCGGCTTTACGAGTGCTATACAACCATTTAAGGCACTCGTACGGGGTAGACCAGACACCAGTGCTGCCTTACGTCCCCGGAGATATTGAGTCCGTTGTCGAGAACGAGAAATGCCGGATTTACTGGAACTACTCGTTCCCGACTGTCAGGCTAATCCAAGCCAACAAGCCTGACATAGTCCTCCTCGACCATCAACTCAAGGTGATGTATGTCATCGAGTTCTCGGCACCTGGGGAGAAAAACATCACCTTGAAGGAGGAGGAGAAACGGACCAAATATCGCGATCTCCGGTACGAGCTCCAAGTGCTGTACCCAGGCTACTCGGTAAAAATGATCGTCCTTATAATCGGTGTACTCGGAGGGATAAAGCCTACGCTGCTCTCGGAACTGAAGACCATACCGGCCTGCCAAAGATCAGCTGAGTGGCTGGCTGGCCAAATGTAGAAGGCGGTCATTCTTGGTTCTCTCCGTCTACTTAGGGCACACGATTCCGGAACCTACAGTCACTAACCCTGCGGGATGTGGGGAGTGGCTGAGGTTTATGTGCTGGCGCGTCTCCCGTGAGGCGTCGGAGGCCACGGGAGGGCTGTCCAGCGTCGGGCAACCGAAAAAAAAAAAAAGTAACTGCAGGACCTGCCATCAGGCGCCAGAATCGCTCATGCACTTACTTTCTGCATGCCCCATATATGCGATTTCGGCCTACATCCACCGACATAACGCGGCTTTACGAGTGCTATACTACCATCTAAGGCACTCGTACGGGGTAGACCAGACACCAGTGCTCCCTTACGTCCCCGGAGATATTGAGTCCGTTGTCGAGAACGAGAAATGCCGGATTTACTGGAACTACTCGTTCCCGACTGTCAGGCTAATCCAAGCCAACAAGCCTGACATAGTCCTCCTCGACCATAAACTCAAGGTGATGTATGTCATCGAGTTCTCGGCACCTGCGGAGAAAAACATCGCCTTGAAGGAGGAGGAGAAACGGATCAAATATCGCGATCTCCGGTACAAGCTCCAAGTGCTGTACCCAGGCTACTCGGTCAAAATGGTCGTCCTTATTATCGGTGTACTCGGAGGGATAAAGCCTACGCTGCTCTCGGAATGAAGATCATACCGGCCTGCCAAAAATCAGCTGAGTGGCTGGCAGGCCAAATGCAGAAGGCGGTCATTCTTGGTTCTCTCCGTCTGCTTAGGGCACACGATTCCGGAGCCTACAGTCACTAACCCTGCGGGATGTGGGGAATGGCTGAGGTTAATGTGCTGGCGCGACTCCCGTGAGGCGTCGGAGGCCACGGGAGGACTGTCCAGCGTCGGGCAACCGAAAAAAAAAAATAATAATAATAATATTTATTCACCAATATAAAGATACATAATAATGTACATTTGGCAAGTCGCTAATTGAAAAAAAAAGTAAAAAGAAAAAACAAGAATAGTATACAATAACAATATATAACAATGTCAATTTTACACAATGTCAGTAAAACAGTATACAAATTAAATAAATAAATAAATAAATAAATAATCTCTTTATTTTTCAGTAGACATGCATTACATGTATAGAAAAACGTCAAAAATTAGTAAGAAGTTATCAGAAAAAAAGTTATTGATAACCTAAGTCAGTAAAAAATCTAAAAAACAATTACAAAGTATAAAATGTGTATAACGAATAATATATAAAATCTGTATATAAACAAAAAAAAAAAATAAATATATTATATATATATATATATAAACAAAAAATATGTATATGAACAAACACATACAATATAAGAACAAACTGTGGTCATATAAAAACAAACTACAAAGTATAAAAGTGTAAAAGCATATTATGGTTGTGTGAAAAATAAAAAGTAAATAATTGTCGATGCCAGTGTTACAGGGTGGCACTAAAAAATTCTTCTGAAGTGTAGAAGGAATGATGTACCAACAATTTTTTTAATTTTGATTTAAATAACTTTAAACAAGATATTTCTTTCAGGTAGTTTTGGGCATGATAGTTACACCATTAGCAACAACAGACAATTTATGTTTTGGTAACAGAATGTTATTGGTATCTCTTAGACTGTAATTTATGTTACGATCTGTAAACAAAGTGAACTTGTTAATATTAGATTTAACAAACAGACAACACGATAAGATGTATAAAGATTGTAGCGTGAGTATATTGAGAGAGAGGGAAACAGGTCCCTACAGGAATAGGTAGAATGCTTGAAACATTATGGTTCTGATGATTTTTTTTTGCATTATGAACAAATCATTCATTCTACTAGAATTGCCCCAGCATAAAATGCCATAATTTAATAATGATTGCACATGTCCAAAGTAATATAATTTAAGTACATCGAAATTAACATAAGAGCGAAGCTGCCGTAGAACATAGCAACTAATAGAAATTTTTTTTATTAAATAGTCAATATGATCAAACCAATTTAAGTTATGATCCACTAATATACCTAACAATTTGACTGAGTCACTATTTTTTATAGATAAATGATCAATTTTAGATAATAAACTAAAATCAGGAGTAATATGGGTAAACATTAACATTTGAGTTTTTGACCCGTTAAGTTTCAAACCAAAATCATTACAATATCTGTCCATTACTGAGATACAAATGTTTGCGTTTCGCGATAGATCTGGAACATTATTTGCCACAGATGCAACTGCCACATCAGCAGCAAATTGAATAACGTGAAACTCATTCGACACTTTCAAATAGTTGCAAAGGTCATTGATGAAAATCAGGAAAAGTCAAAGTTATGCAACTCAATGATAGAAGAATGAAATATTTTTGTGATAACTGTCTAAATTTTAATTCCCTGAATATGATGGAATCCCATATTGAAACAAAAAATTCCTTATTAGATTCTAAAAATGAAATTATTGAAATGTGAGATTAGCACCCTTAAGACAAACCTTGGAGAAGCACTTGAAAATAAAAATAAGTCCGTGAATTTTGCTAACATAGTAAAAAAATCAAAAAAAAGAATACAGAACAATTGAACAATCTTACTCCAACCTACCTTGTTTAATCCTAAAACCAAACAAACATCAAGATGTAAATATTACAAAAAAGGACTTGGAAACAAAAGTCAATCCTGTTGCTGCCTCTGCTGGAATCAATATGATCAAACAAGGAAAAAATGGATCTTTAATCTTAAAATGTTCGTCAAGTGACTGCACAGCTAGAATAAAAAATGAAATCTGCAAGAATCTAGGTCAAGATTATGTGGTAGATGAATCAAAATTACGCAAACCATCTGTGAGAATTGCTAACTTAAAAAATATGGAAGATACTAAAATTATTGAAGCACTCAGGAATCAAAATACATTCTTAATAGATGAGGATACGACTGAACTTAAAGCACTAAAAAAAGCAAAGAAAGGTGATAGGTTTTATGCAATTATCGAATGCAATGGATCCGCTTTTAAGAAACTAATGGCTGTAGGTAAAGTGTGTATGATTTATGAAACATGTCCTGTTTATGAAAACATATATGTTACCCGCTGCTTTAAATGTAGTGGTTACAACCATGTAGCTGATAGTTGTCAAAATGAAATTGTCTGCCCTAAATGTGCTGGGGTCCATTCAAAAGCTGACTGTAAAAGTGATGAAAATAAATGCGTTAATTGTATTAACTCGAACAACAAATTCAAAAGTAACTTTCATATACACCACCAAGTTTTTAGTCTAGGGTGTGAATCGTATAAAAAACAACTTGAACTGGCTAAATCAAGAATAAACTTTAACTAATCAAACACACAAAAATGGTAATACCTTTATCAATATATTATCAAAACGTTCGTGGACTAAGAACAAAAACACACCAATTTTACTCAAGCTCTTTAGCAGATAACTTTGATATTGTTACAATATCTGAGACCTGGTTATGCAATGGTTTCTCAGATAATGAGCTTTTCTCATCAAATTATACAGTCTTCAGGGATGACAGGAACTTAAGTAAAATTGACAAGTGCCGGGGTGGTGGAGTTGCCGTTGCTATAAAGACCAAATTCAAACCAACAAAAATGTTGCTAAACTTTAAATCACCTAATTTCAATTTGTTGTGTATTAAAGTACAAATCTTACCAAAACCTTTATATATAGTAGTTGCCTATATCTTAAATTCGACGACATTATCACTTTATGACATGTTTTTTGATTCTTTAGAAATTTTGCCTTTTTATACAATCTGATAATTTCATGATTCTTGGAAATCTAAATATTAATGGTTTAAATCAGAATATAAGTAACAGATTTGATAATTTTATAAGTATAACGGGTAGCAGACAATTTAATAACATTGTTAACCATAACAATAGAACACTTGATGTGGTAGTTTCAAATGTAGAATGCACTGTTAGTAGGGACCCACTTCCATTTGTTCCTGAGGACCTGCATCATCCTAGTTTAAATATTTCTGTTCAAATTGAGAACAACCCTAAAATGTGTCCAGTCGAGTCTGCGCGCTATTACAATTTTAAAAAAGCCAATTTTCTTCTTTTATATCAATTGCTTATTAATATAGATTGGAATGTGCTGTATGTCATTAATGATGTAAATGTTGCTTTCAGACAATTTTATAATATCCTGTATAATGTATTTGATCAATCTGTGCCAAAAACTATGACCAGAAAAAGAAAATTTCCAGTGTGGTATACGAGAAAAATAATTTCAGACATAAAAGCAAAAGAACATAATTTAGTAAAGTACAAAAAAACTCACTTGCCTCAATGTTTACATGACTACAAAATTTTAAGGGCAAAAGTCAAGAGAGATATTAGTACAGCATATAACAATCATCTTCTTAATGTTGAAAGTAACGTTCAAGACGATCCCAAATATTTTTGGCAGTACATACAAAACAAAAAAATCTTTTTCTCGTATTCCATCTGAAATGAATTTTAATGGAAATAAATTAAAGAATGGTGCTGATATTGCAAATGGATTTGCTGACCATTTTCAAACTGTGTTCACAGTATCAGATGGTATCCCCCCCAGTAATACCGATTGCTCAAGTATGAATGAAAATGTTGTGCTAGACAGTGTTGATGAAAGTGATATCTTGGAAGCCATTGGCCATTTCAAATGTGGTAAGGCAATAGGTCACGATAATGTACCAGCCTACATCTTGAAAGGTTGTAAAGATGTTTTAGCTGCGCCACTATGTTATTTATTCAATTTATCTCTCAAAACAAATACTTTCCCTGATGTATTAAATGAATCTAGAATATGTCCGGTACACAAATCAGGTCCCAAAGATGAAATCTGTAACTATCGACCTATTGCCATACTAACAAATATTTCAAAAATCTTTGAATCTATACTTTATAAGCACATATATAACGCAGTTAAAAATAAAATTACTTCAAGGCAGTATGGGTTTCAACAGCAGAAGTCAACATGTGGGAATCTAATTAACTTTGTGCAAAACTCTTCTGAAGCCTTGTCAAGAAACCATCAGGTAGACGTAATCTACACGGATTTTGCTAAGGCTTTTGATAAGGTTGACCATCAAGTTGTTGTATCCAAATTAGCTAGTTTTTGCTTTTCTACTGCTCTTATAAAATTAATATCTTCATACTTGAGCAATCGTAAGCAATATGTCTCTGTGAACAATTACAAGTCTCCTGAATATGTTGCAACTTCTGGGGTTCCCCAAGGGTCTAATCTAGGACCTTTGCTCTTCCTAATGTTCATCAATGATATAGTTGATTGCATACATGATTGCAGGATTTTACTGTTTGCAGATGACATGAAGTTATTCAAAGAAATATCAAATATTGATGACTGTTGCACACTTCAAGTAAATGTAAATAACATATACCAATGGTCAATTACTAATAAACTTCCATTTAATGTAAGTAAGTGTAAAATTATGACTTTTGCTCCTTTTAATTTCAATTATGCAATGAATAATGAATTATTGCAACGTGTGACTGATACAATTGACCTGGGTGTCAAATTTGACACAAAACTGAGCTTTAATGATCATATCATGGATATAGTTAATAAATCATATCGTAACCTTGGTTTTGTTTTGCGAAACAGCAAGCAATTTAGAAATCAAAGAACATTATTAATACTCTATAATAGTTTCATCAGATCAAAACTTGAGTACTGTAGCATAGTCTGGAATCCGCATTATATTAAGTACATTAAAGTGATTGAAAATATTCAAAAGAAATTTATAAAACACTGTGGGTTCATACTAACAGGACACTACTCTAGCAATAGTGAATACTTGCTGAATCTGAAACAATATAACCTACTCTCTCTGGCTAACAGACGTATTGTGTCAAATATCTTTTACCTTTATAAAATTGTAAATTCTAAAATATCTGATGAGTGGTTACTTAGCTCGATAAATTTCTGTATACCTGTACAAAAAACACGATTTAACAGAACATTTACTTATACCACTCCTAGGCAGAACTATCATGTCAATTCACCTGTAAACTCAATGTGTAGGTACTGCTTTTAATTTACACAAAGACTGTTGTGATATTTTTAGCGATTCGCTGACCACATTCAAAAATAATATTATGGAGGACATAGGAATAATTTACCTATTTGATTTAGCTTTTTTTTGTATTTCCTGTCCTATAATGACTTTTTTTTTTTTTTTTTTTTTTTAGATTAAACTAATTAGGTTTAAGCATTTTTCCTCAGTTTAATGTGAGGAAAATATGTCTTTTTTGGTTTTCAATTAGTGTTGTTTTTAATTAGTTTTAGTTTAGTTTTAGTTTCTTCTTCTATTTTTATTCTATTTTTTCTCATGATTATTCTATTTACATTATTGATTACAGTAATAATAGTGTATATTTCCTATACTACAATCTGTAAATGGATGTTATATCTGTAGATTGTAAATGAAAAAATAAATAAATAAATAAATAAATAAAAAGAATGGAGCCTAGGGTACTACTACTTAAAATACTTAATAATACATAAAATAAAATTAATGTTAGTAAGGAAATATACAGATTAAGCAACATAATAATAAATAAAATAAGATAAGGATATATGCACCTAATATTGAAATATAGTCATTTTAATTTAAAATAAATAAGTTAAATGAAGTAAGATCATCAGATGGACTTAAATAAATAATAGAATTTTATAATTTACAAGTTATTTTTGTCAAGGAACTCGTTTATTGAATAGAAACCATTTTTTAATAATAATGTTTTGATTTCTTTTTTAAAATTTCGAGGAGGAAGATCCTTTAAATCATTTAACAAGTTATTAAACAGCACAACAGAGTTATAATATGATGAATCTTTGAAAGTTGTTGTCCTATGGATAGGAATTAACAGTTTATCACCTTGCCTTGTACTATATAGATGTGTTTCATTTAAATTAGGGAATACATGGGGATTGCTTTTAACAAATAATAAACATTTGTATATATAAATACAAGGAGTGGTGAGAATTTCTTTTTCAATAAAGATATTTCGACAACTCTCTCTATAATTCATATTAAATAGTAAACGTAGTATTCGTTTTTTGGATAATGAATACTCTTTTAAAATGCTTACCCCAAGCTAGTATATTAAAAGAGATATGTGAGAAGGTCAGTGCATAATAAACATTTAACAAACCAGATTCATTAAGGGTATCTTTCATTTGTAATATTGCGTAATAGCTTTTATTTAACTGTTTACATACATGATCAATCTGAGACTCCCAAGTTAACTTAGTATCGATATAGGTTCCCAAGAACTTAGTGCCATCAGAGAACAGACAATTTTCTAACATTATTGGCCTTCTTATATTAAAGTTTACAAACACAGTCTTAGTGTCATTTAGCATAAGTTTATTGCGATCACACCACGCTTTCATATCATCAATTACTGAGTGTATTTTACATTGAAGTTCGTCTAACGTCATAGCAGAGACAGTTATTGTTGTATCATCTGCATACATAATAGTAGAACCATCACTTATATAATCTGGTAAATCATTTATATATAGCATGAACAATAATGGTCCCAGTATTGAGCCTTGTGAGACTCCCAAATTTATGTCTTATGTTTCTGACTCAACATTATTACATTTTACCACAAGTTTACGCTCATGCATGTAAGAGTCAATCCATTTTAATAAGTTTCCCCCTGATGCCAATATTTGCCAGCTTGACTGAGAGCATATCCTTATTCACCGTATCAAATGCCTTTGATAAGTCGAAGAATAAGGATACAACATATTTGCCCTCATCAAGCTTCTTGTAGACGTGATTTAGGAATTGATAAGACGCAGTTTCAATCGATTTCCCTGCCCTGAAACCATGCTGATGTGTTGATAGTATCTTTCTCGCTTCGACAAAAGACCCTAGTCTAATAGCCACAATTTTTTCAATTAATTTCGACAGAACACTTAAGAGTGATATTTGACGGTAGTTTTCAATATTATTTGTCTCACCTTTTTTGTGGACAGGTATTACACAAGCCTTTTTTAAAATGCTGGGAAACAGTCCTTGTTTGAGTGATAAATTAATTAAAAATAGTAGGGGATCAATTATTTCATTAATAATATTTTTAAGAACTTGAGCGGTTAATTCATCGAAACCAGATGATTTTTTTATTTTTTAGATTTTTAACAACATCTAACAATTCATTTTTAGAAACGGATGAAACAAATATTGTGACTGCTCGATATAGTTCGATGTAGTACAGGGCAATGACATATATCCAAAGTATTTATTCATTTTGTCACTTGCAGCAGATACAAAATGCTTTCCAAAGAGTTCAGCCACATTTATACCAGTTATTATATTGTTATTTACATTTAAGGTTAATTCTTTATTTTGATTTTTTGCACTTTTATTTCTACCTAAATTATTATTTATGATTTTCCAAGTTTCTTTAGTTTCGTTTTCAGCTGTACTTATTTTTTTACTATAATAATTTTTCTTTGCCGCAATTATGTTTCTTTTATACTCTTTTTTTCTATTTTTTGTATATTAATACTGAATCAGGAACATCAGAATTTACCATTTACAGAAATAAAATTTTTAGGGCTTTGCTCTCAGTTACTATCTCTTGTGTTAGCCATCCTTTATCTAATTTATTTACTTTACTATGTTTTATACATTTGTAAGGACAGCTAACATCAAGGCACCACAGTAAAGATTGAATAAAATGATTGAAGGCTATATCCATTTCTAAGTAATAAATATTCCAGTTTATAGTTTTTAGGTGATGTTTGAGTTCATTTAAATTGTTTTCATTTATTAATCTCTTATATGATGGTATACTAGTATTTTCAATTTTATCATTTGTGTCCATACCCTCATATGATAATACGAGAGCATAGTGATCACCAAGTGCTGGGTTTATAACCTTTACATTGTAAGTTTGCGGGGGTAAATTTGTAATCAATACATGTTGAGCTGATATGTCTCCTTATATCATTAAAAACTCTGGTTGGTTCGTAAACAGTCGAAATTAAATCAAAAGCCTCAAACAAGTCACATACTAACTTTTTATCAGCAGAATCTGTTAGGTAATCAATATTTAAGTCTCCACAAAGAATAACAGAAGAACATTTTTTAGATGCAAGTTTTAAGGCCTCACATACATTTTTTAAGAATAAATTTATGTTTCCATTTGGAGGTCTATATAAATTAATTACAATAATTGTTTTATTTGAAATAACAATAGAAATTGCACACATTTCTATGTGGCATTCAACAGAAAGATCACTAATTTTTCTAATATCATATGAACAGATATTATCTTTTACTAATATTAAGGATCCACCATGAATGTGATTTATACGAGAAAAATGGCTTTTTAGAATGTAATTTGAAAAAAATATGTTTCTCATATTTTCGCCCATTACCCAATGTTCCGTGATGCACAGAATGTCTAAATTATTTTCTTTTACAAAAATGTTTAACTCATTTAACTTATTTGTTATGCATTGTATATTTATATGTAGTATTCTGAGAGCCTCTTCATTAATCTCTGTAAGACTACAGATCGGTCTGGATCTAAAAAATGTGATGATTCGCTAGAAGCTGAATCGGAGATATCTAGAATTACATTTGGCACTGAGTCACGTAGTGCTTCTGTTGTAGCAGCAGGATTGAGATTTCTACTAATAGGTACAAATGTCAAATTTTTCACTTAATACTTCGACTTCTATAGCATTTTTTATATATAGTGCAGCCAGTGTACGGCTGTATTTTTTGAACTTAGCACTGTTGTTAATTTCCACATAAGATATACATCCTTCTACACAGTTATTAAATTTTGATAAAAAGTCATTTAACTTGCAGTTATATCTAAAGGTGCAATTATTTTTTTGTCCTATTATTACCATAGGGAACTGAAGCAACTAATATATTTGTATGTGAAATGCACATGCACTTACATATAAACAGATATTTAAATATACGTTTTTAGGGCATCTCAAAATCTGTTTTAACGACATAATAGGTAATATCATGAAAAATGACAGTATTTACATCAATTATAAGTTTTTTTCTGGTCACCATAAAAATTATATAAAACATGAAACACACAGATACAATCACTGGGTGTCAAGAAGTATTTTATGCATATGTATTTATATAACATATATACAAGGTGTCTCACCAGGAAATGCATTGATCAATATAGGGAAAAGTACGCACCAGAACGGCTTTGTGGCCAATCGAACTAAAATAATTACAAGCATCTGGCACTTTCGGTTATACCGGAAGTCGATAGCAACTTGCTTATTATAAATGAAACACCCTATATATTTTAAGGTTTTCGAAAAGAGCATAAAATTCAAAGTCAAAAACAGTTCTTGATAATATTTTATTACATTCTCCATAAATAATAAACAAATTCAAAAAG
The DNA here is from genome assembly GCA_029963845.1 of Rhamnusium bicolor. NCBI lineage: Eukaryota > Metazoa > Arthropoda > Insecta > Coleoptera > Cerambycidae > Rhamnusium > Rhamnusium bicolor. The sequence goes on from JANEYF010002169.1 coordinate 96,262, forward strand.
TCTTCGTGGGTGTAATTTTTAACGCGGTGGCATTTTTTGACATAAGAGAATGACTGACATTACTGATTGTTTCTAATCATGGCTAATTTGATAAAATTTTTACTAAAAATTCTTGCATTTGTAAGAAAATCGCAAATGTTTCAAATATTTGTAACTTAAACCCCCACAATGCTTATAAGAAAAAAAGGAATTTAATTACACATAACTTGATGTAGAAAAATACAGGGTGTTCCATTTGACTTAAGCAAGTTTTCGCGGTTTAAAGTTTACAAAATGTTACGTCAGAAATGGAACACTTGGTGTACTATTATTGAATTTCTTTAAGCTGTAGAGCGTAGCTCACCTTATGGTCTTTCTGGGTGCCAAAAAGCAAATGAGTATCTTAGACACGAAGAAAGTTATAAAGGTTATTGTAAACCATTACACCTGTCAACATTTTTTTAAAGTGTAAAATATCTCTGAAACGGCTGAGTTTAGGCATAGGGTATCCTACATGTTTTTGACTCAGAATTTTATGCTCTTTTCGAAAACCCTAAAATATATAGGGTATTCCATTTATAATAAGCAAGTTGTTATTGACTTCTTGTTTAACCGGAAGTGCCAGATGCTTGTAATTAGTTTAGTTGGATTGGCCACACTGCCGTTAGTAGCTTCCTAAATTTTCAAAATTTTCTGGTGCGTACTTTTCCCTATATTGATCTATGCTGTTCCTGGTGAGACACCCTGTATATACAGTCGGTTTGATTATAAAGGCCTCAGCTTATAACTCCATTATTTTTATTCAGACACCTAATAAAGTATATATTCTTAAATGGGACGTCATTGCCTACATGACCTGATACAAAAATTTGTTGAACCATATTCTTAGCAAGAGTGATAACGTCATCGGCAATTTTTTTTTATGGCACGGTATAGATATGTATTTTTTTTTTTAAATACAGTATAATTTTTTTTCTCTTTCCAACAATATCAAACTTTATTATTTTTCATGAGACAGTTTTTGAAAAAATAAAAAAAATAAATTAAGTTGACTTAAAAATTAAAAGTTTAAAATGAAATATAAAATGTTTACAAAACACGTAACAAACGATTAAATTAAAACTTAATTTGTAGTCAAGCGAACACTTATAAAATATTGTTCAAAAATTACGTCCATTTTTATCAATGCATAATTCACATCGTCTTATAACACCTTCTACAGCATTTAGCTTAATATCAGCAGAGATGCTGTTAATCGCTAGACTAATTCGGTCTTTCAATTCGTCGATATTGTTTGGTGGTGTTAAATAGACTTCATTTTTTATGTACCCCAGAGAAAGAAGTTCAAAGGGGTAATATCAGGGGAGCGTGGAGGCCACTGAATGGATCCCCTTGTGCCAATCCGACGATCGTAAAATGCGTTATTTAAATAATTTACATTTATTTGGGTATTGTGTGGTGGTGCGCCATCTTGTTGAGAAATGAGAATAACATACTCGTTAACACTCGGTTCTTCTAAATATCCTTCCAGTTTGTTTCATAGAAAATCACTGTATCGCTCACCATTAAGAAACCATAAAAAAAATATGGACCTAATATTTTCGTTCCTAGCATACCACACAACACATTAATACAAAACCGGTTTTGAAAATTTCTCTGCCTAATCACTAGGATTTTCTTCACTCCAGTGATATGAGGTATTACGATTAAACATACCGTTATTCAAAAAATTTGATTCGTCTGTCCACAAAGTGTTCTTGGAAAATTTGGATTATTATTTATACAGTTTAAATACCACCTACGAAAGCAAATTCTGGATCCATAATCATTTTGATTTAAGTGTTGTACAGGGCCTCAGTGCTGAGACGAACGCACCTTCTTATGTTACCCGCGCTAGTCCATGAATTCTAGAATGTTTCATGCACGTTTTTAGTACATGAATTCAGTTACTTACGCGTGTTATTATGTTGTTTATTTTTTTCGAGAGTTTCACGTTTTTTTTTAATGAATATCGTCAGTGTAAAATTTCATAAACATGTATAAATGCAGTGTACCGGGTTGCAGAGGAAATTATGTGAATGGGCCGAAAGTGCGTGTGTTTTCTTTCCCGAAGGATGAAAGATTGTGTAAAATATGGATTTTAGCTATAAAATGTAGTAAAATGTGAGAGCTTCATTTCATCACACAGCAATTCGTTACAGAAATCTCTGAACAATATTCCCGAACAGGTCAGGTTGTAATCGTAAAATTACGTAAATGTACCCTCGTTTGCAGTCAGATGCAATACCTATCAAATTTCCTGGTGAACATTCTCATATTCATTTTCACAATAGTTTTTGCTCTGAAATTTCGTTTTCCCTGTAAAAAAACGAATGGGGTGCGATATAAGGGCTCGGTTCGCGACTGGCAACCCCGTTGTTACAGGCAGCCCTTACTAAACGCTAAAAATAATTTAGTGCTGTTTATTATTATTCGTTTTTACTATGCTCACGGTTAAGTACTCTGGCTTGCTTGAACCAGCGGTTGTGACGTCACACCGCAGCACTGAGGCCTTGTTTTTAGGTGGTAATGATGTACGTTTATGGAAAAATCCTCATCAGGTACTACTATATGTGCTATAACTTGTGTCCTCTATTTACTTCTGATATTTTTTTTGTACATAGATCATGCAGTTAATTTTATAAGCATTATTATTCTGTTGTATGATAAAAATCCTCAATATTTTTTCCTTTATAGTTCTCGCGCCTTTTTGTTACTGTATTTTTGATATAATATGATATGACAATTCTGATAATTAATTTTAGAAATATTATGTTTTGATTTTGTTTCAATTTTACAGGAGATGATGATGGCACTGTAAAAATATGGGATATGAGAGAAAAAGATGATCATCCGATATACAAAACAAAAAAAAATGAGGACTATATAAGTGACATGGTTACTAATGAATCAAAAAAATTCTTATTTTGTGCCAGTGGTGATGGATCTCTGACGACTATAGATCTGCATAATAGGTAAGAAAGGTAGTACTTTTTTTTGTACATTTTTGGTTCGGTACATATTCAGATATCTTATATATGTATTACAGTACCGAAACGCTTATGCGAAGCAGTAGTTTCATAAGAAAAATATTTTGTATATAAAATTCATAGTGCACATGTGAACTTGCGTTTTGCATCGGTTTTCTGGCTCTTTACATAGGTTTTTGACGAGAGGAAACATCCCTTGAAATTTCTCTTAATATGGAAACACCCTGTATACTTTATCACAATTTAGACAGAATATTTCATAGACAACATGAATTTTTTTATTTTTAAGTGTTTTGCTTTTTAATTTGGTAAAATTTTTTCTTAATAACTACTGCCTTTGTGACAAACGTTAATGTTATAATAGTCTTTGAGTTAGTCAAGATGTCACTACCATTAGATGGGACTAAACGGCACTTAGGTTTTTAGATAGTCCTATATGTAAGTCAAAAGGAATTACCTTCTGGACAATTTAGATTGCCAGCTAAATACCTATTTTGGCCGCTGTCTTGAAAATTTGCTACCCTTATTATGTATTATGCCTTTATTTCAGAAACCGTTGGCCTTAACGAAAAATACTTCTCAGTAATGTTCAGAATAAAATTTTACATATGATGGTGAAATTTGTATACTGTTAATTAGCAGATGGGAAAATAAAAAGAATATGTAGACATTTCTAGGGTTAATAATTTGACATTGCTACATTATGAAGTCAAATTAAATACATATTGTTCGAATGGAATTAGATCATTCATCACTATCGCATGAATCCCGTTCGTTATTCTGCACCAGCTCTTCTTCATCGTAATCTTCAGCCATGTTGGAGCATGTTTGGAGTTTGCAAAGAGCAGTGCATTTCAGTTTGTTAAGGATACATGTGCATTCTATTGGTCGGCAAGATCGAGGACATTTGCAGCACATCAGAGACATTACGACCTCTGGAGCTGCAGATCCCTTCATCCGTACGATATCCAAGTGTTCTCCTTTCGTTGTCCACCTGTGACTATTTGGGCTTGGAATATCAGGGAAGTTTTCTAGACCCCTTCTCCAGACGCCAGCTTGAGAGTTTGCGCGAAGAGTGTGCTGCAAAAGGGTATATGCACTGGGTGGCAACTGTCCAGATGCCACGTCTCCTGCTGCGCGAAACATTTGATACCGCAATTCTTGTATTGCTGCAGTACAGTTGACATGTAAACTCTTGGATGGTATTAAGGGCATCATCTGAGAGGCTCCAAGATGTACCAAGAGAAACGAATATATTCCTGAACTTCGCATAAGTATTTTCAAGGCCTTCAGTTTCCCTGACCGGCTAGTGCGCTGACAGTGTCATATCCTGTCCAAGGATGAAGTCCTAACAGCGCTAAACACATTTTCTCTCCCACAAATGAACAAAACATCTGTCATCCGCAATGCACAAAATATGTGGATAGTGTTCTGCATCATGCTGTGCGTGTAGTAGTAGCCGTGTATCTGCCTCTTCTTGGTTTGATTTGAGAGCAGATATCTCTTCGCATTCATCCTTTGTTAATTTAAAGCAATGTTCACCCAAAGTGACAAACATAACTCTTTCACCAAGTTTTGCTCTGATTTTCTCTTCTTTCCAGCTCTCGGCAAGGAATTTGGCCGGCTTCCTTTTTGTCCCTGTGGATGCCAGAAGTCACTTCCAGTTCTTGATTTTGTGGGCTGGCCTGATTTCAGTGAACATGATACCTGTTTGTGATCCACGATTGACACGCTCAGAAGATTTTAGAGTTTTCCCTATACACGTCAAATACTACATCCAGTCTATCACATGCATATCCAGCATGAAGCACATCCATGAAAATACCATCCGAAAGTTCGTCAGATGTATGATTTTCACCACTGAACGTGATTAAGCGCCATTGCATCAATTAGAAACGCACATGAACCCGAAATCTGTTCTGCTGGTTGCACTTCACTTTCCAGGTGGCTTGCTAAGACTGACTTGTTTATTTTTTTTATTGCCCCATCAGCATTCGCCAATAACCAAGGCAAAGGGCCAAGCTGGTGGCAAAAGACATCTCATATCTAGCATTCTGTTCTGGGCAATGAGAACCATGTTGGCGAAATTTCTGTGGTCGTTATTTCTGGAAGTTCTGGAAGTTTTTCTCCTCTTTTACGAGACGATAAATCGTTTGCAACATCTGGTGAGTCAGCGGCCCCAGTGGAGAGGCTAACGAGATCTGACGGAACCGAAAGGATTGGTTCAGTTATTTTCCAACAGATCAACAATTGAAGCAACATTGGACTCGTCTCTTGATTCGAAGCTTTTCAAGGTCTGCATGTTGTAGGCCAGAAGATTGCACAGAAATTAATTCGCGCAGTTACAGCACTGCTCCGGCACGATACTCAGCCGTTAGGTAATAACTAGACACGGAACCTGGTTTGAGACTGAATCCTCGTGTACCTCCGGCAGTTTGGGTGTCTTTATTTACCGTTTCTTCGGTGGTTTGATCAAGAGCAATTCGACCAAAGGAGTTTGCGTTGACGATCTGAACTGAGAATCCACCATGCCAAGGCTGGACAGGTCTCCTACAGTGGTGTCATTTGTGCGTAGTACACATTGGAAGATACCTCGCTTTGTTAGTTTTGTCCATTGCGAAACACCAAGGTATCATGGCTCGAATGCAGGAAGGTTCCAGTCACCTCTCTGTCAGCTCGTAGCAGACCAAGCAGGATCTCCACCAGATCAACATATATCATCCAAAATGCTGTAAGTGCACCGTTGTCGTACCGCAAGTCATTCATATAAGATGAATAAATCCAGAATTTCTTGACTGATGCATTGCCTAACAAAACGACGTTGGTCTTTTGACATATGTTGTGGTGAAACTGGTTTATAGATTCAATAAGGTTTTCCAGTTCTGGAAAATCTTGCGGATGATTCGCCTCTAGCCATTGCGGGAAATCCCTCCAAGCTAACCTCATAAGAGCCTCATGAAAGTTTGTGGAGGTGGACTGCCCGATTACAATGCTTTCCTTCCAGAACCTTATTGATTTAACCCTCTGCAATCACTCCTGACTCGACAACAATGTCTCACAGTTCAGCATCACAAAACATCTTTCCTATGATTGACAGTAAATTGCAGATGATATGGAAGTTCCCCATCATCATTTATTTTATAATATACATATTAGCCACTCCTATAATTAAATTGGCAGCTCCCAATTTATCATCAACCAACAAATGGCGATACTGGGAGTTGTCTTCGACCACCAGAGGCGCTAATGACAAATTGAAGTGACGTGAAGTTAGAGTCTAATTCTAGTTATGGTCTTCAACCAATAGATGGTGACAGAAATTACCGACAGCACTGTAAATTTTGTCGCTGTCTTATTTATTAATTGCATACATTGTCATCTCTCTTATTCTTTAAAGGATTCAAGGGAGCTTGAATTGGATCGAATCCAGAACTGGTGTAGTTTACCATTCTCATAATATGGAAACAATATTTTAAACCAACACGTAGCTCTTGGGCTTTATATAGAAAGAAGTAATTACTGTAAAAAATGTACATCTAGTTTTGCTGATGTATCAGTTTTAAGAATAAATTATTGTTATTGATTTTAGATTGGCATTTCCCAGCTTCTCATTGGCCCAAACGCAAGGCAAGTTCACACTAGAGCCAGCTCTCTGCAGCCTATTGTCAACTGGTCGGTACTAGGATCAGTCTTAATTTTGTTTTTGGAAGTGAAATAAGGTTCTTATTAGTTGAAGTAACTATGCGAGATGGGCAGCGTGCTTGCGTTGAACATGTTAGAGAAGAAAATAAATTATATATGTGACTTAACATCTTTCACAGTAATACGTCATATCTTAGTATTGGAGCATGTGACGCAAGTGCTACTTTAAGTCAAGGCATAACTATCAAAACTAAACAAACAAGTTTTACATAGGAAAAATTGCACTGAAATTTGCAAAAAAAGTTGCAAAAAGTGTGCGCCTCGATATCTGCCTCCCTTCACGATTATAACAAATTTTTGGTTTTATCAGTTTATGCTCTACATATTTAACATCTATTTAATCTTGTAAAGAATTTTTATCACAACTTTTTTTTTTTGTTTTTGAAATTCCTGGAACAGTGGTCTGCAGGGTGGCAGATGTCACACCTGAGATTACCTTTTAAATGGCAAAGTAGACTTTTTTACATAAGACATAAATGTGGAATCTGAAAATTTTTGCTCCTTACAATATAAATGGATTTTTAATGAGGCGCTGGAGACTAACTCCAGATATTTACAGCAAATATTAGTAATATACTTTTACTCTTGTGATCGCTAGTGAAAAATACATATTCCCTCCCCCCCCCCCCCCCCCCCCCCCCCCCCCCCTTTCCCCCCCCCCCCCCCCCCCCTTTCCCCCCCCGTTTCCCCCCCCCCCCCCCCCCCCCGTGTTGGCCCCCTCCCCCCCCCCCCCCCCCCCCCCCCCCCCCCCCCCTCCCCTCCCCCCTCCCCGGGGGGTTCGGGTTTTTTTCCCGGTTTTTTTTTTGCCCTTTTTTTTCCCCCCCCCCCCCCCCCCCCCCCCCCCCCCCCCCCCCCCCCCCCCCCCCCCCCCCCCCCCCCCCCCCCCCCCCCCCCCCCCCCCCCCCCCCCCCTTTTTCCCCCCCCCCCCCCCCCCCCCCCCCCCCCCCCCCCCCCCCCCCCCCCCCCCCCCCCCCCCCCCCCTCCCCCCCCCCCCCCTTTTTTTTCCCCCCCTTTTTCCCCCCCCTTTCCCCCCTCCCCCCCTTCTTCCCCCCCCCCCCCCCCCCCCCCCCCCCCCCCCCCCCCCCCCCCCCCCCCCCCCCCCCCCCCCCCCCCCCCCCCCCCCCCCCCCCCCCCCCCCCCTTTTTTTTTTCCCCCCCCCTTCTTTTTTTTTCCCCCCCCCCCCCCCCCCCCCCCCTTCCCCCCCCCCTTCCCCCCCCCCCCCCCCCCCCCCCCCCCCCCCCCCCCCCCCCCCCCCCCCCCCTTCCCCCCCCCCCCCCCCCCCCCCCCCCCCCCCCCCCCCTTTTTTTTTTTCCCTTTCCTTTTCCCCCCCCCCCCCCCCCCCCCCCCCCCCCCCCCCCCCCCCCCCCCCCTTTCCCCCCCCCCTTTCCCCCCCCCCCCCCCCCCCCCCCCCCCCCCCCCCCCCCCCCCCCCCCCCCCCTCCCCCCCCTTCCCCCCCCCCCCCCCCCCCCCCCCCCCCCCCCCCCCCCCCCCCCCCCCCCCCCCCCCCCCCCCCCCCCCCCCCCCCCCCCCCCCCCCCCCCCCCCCCCCCCCCCCCCCCCCCCCCCCCCCCCCCCCCCCCCCCCTTTTTCCCCCCCTTATGTATGTTAGTATTACATTCACCAATACTTTCAGCACTCTTCATATTAACTTTGGATGTTACCGAAGTCGCCAAAATAACCACAAGGTGAGATATTTGTGACATATATGCACTAACATATTTACGCGGTGTAGGTGCATTACTGCAGCATTGCTTCTCGTTCTATTAATTATCGCACAGGAGATATTCCTACTGCCTGTACGCAGAAATGCGACCGTCCTGAAGCGCAACTGCAATAGAAACAAACAAGCATGCGTGCACATTGTGTCTTTTTTGTTGTTTATATTATTTATATTAAAAATAAAGTAGTTGTTCTAATTTCTGGCCACAGACATACATATTTCTAACAGCTGTTTTTTCACAATGAATAATATGCATATAATATGTTTAAAATCTATATATTTTTCTTGGGGGTTTATTAGAATAATTAAATTACAAATAACAGAGATCAGAATTACTGCCGAATAAAGAACACGCTCAGTCGAATTGAACCATGACTGATTTAAATTTAAACTGCGGCACGTGTGGCTGTGTAAACCAGTATTAGAAGTACTTCATCAATCATTCAATCATTACGCGGATTGACTAATATTTTTGTAGAAGCTAAAAACACACAGAAAACTGCCCTGAATTGCGATGGAACTTTTAATGTGACACTAACACTAAAGTAGTTTTCACAGACACCAAAATACAACACCAAACATACTCGACGCGTGTATTTTGCAAACCACGTTGGCATCATCTGGACATGATTAAAACTTCAGTTTTTAATCCCCCCAAGTGAAGCCAATGCATGGTTTTCAATCATCTCCAGATAATGTCACCGTGGTTGGCGAAACCGGCGTCTAATATAGTGGTCGATGTTTTGGCCATTGTGGAAAATACTCCAGAGTTTTTTGAAAACTGCATAAGAAACTGAAGCTTCTATTGTAGCAGAATTTTATTTTCTATGTTTAAAAATGAAGGTTATACTTATTTAATATTCATCGGTTTTTAAAAACTTTTTGGGTAATATTTAATATATTTTTTTCAACCTTTTTTATTTTAGAGAAAGGCAAAAATGTTCTAAAATACTCTATCCTTATAATAAAAAAACGTTATTATAGAAAGTATATTCCCTACATGCGTAATATAAAAATCGTGAAATATGTAAAAAATATAATGTTGATAATTTTAAATATTAAAAGATTCCCGCACTTTTAATACGGAAGAACCTAGAAATGAAACAAATCAAGTTTTATTTTGTATGTGTGTAATTTTAAAGGTCAAGGTTAAATTGTATTTTTCAAATACATGCAAACGCGCACAATATAAAATAAATACCAAATAAAGACTACAGAGCCACCGATACAAAGAAAATTTAACCTCAAATAGCGCTGTCAGAAGTCCCATAAGAGTGGCTAATATGTATATTATAAAATAAATGCCATCATCAACATGAGGGTTCCAAACTTGTTTTGGTGCTTTCACGTTATTTCTGTTGAATTTTCAAAAAAGAGCTTGATCGAAGACAACTGCAATCTTCTCAAGATGTAATTGGGTCTAGGTAGTGATTCAATGTCGTAAAATTTCTTGCACAGTTGACATTTCAGTTGCAGGGGCGTTGATGGTTGGAAGATACCCTACCATGTCTCTCGTTATTTGTATATCATTTCTTGTTAAAATATTGAATCCAGTCCATGAATAGATTCTCTGGTGTTCTGAGTCTTGCGCTCGCAATAATATCCAGAGAATATTCCGCTGAAAAGCATTGAGAGCATCATCCAATGTAATGGAAAGATCTACTGAAACGACGGGCGGTGGACCTTGCCTTTTCTCTACGTTTTACACCGGAAGGGGTGCCTCAGCTGGTTAGATAGATCGCTTCTTTTCCTTCTTGTTGACACTTCCGTCTCGTTTTGGTGGGACACATGACAGGGATGTGCGCTGAACAATTATGCTATTAACGCGATAAGATATTCCTGCGCCCTTGATTCCCTCTTCCTGTCAATACACAATGCGGTCTCTATCTCCTCCAAAGATGAGTATGAACATCCATGACTTAATCGATTCATTGTTCTGATCAAACTTACATTGCCTGTCAAGGTTTTGATAAGTTAAGTTAGGTTAGGTTAGGTTATTGTGAGGGGGTCCTTGTGGACCCTCCACTGTGGCCATTAGGTTTTGATAACCCAAGGAACCAAAACATGCTTAGGAGTTAAAACTGTACCACAAGATACTGCAGCAATGATGCTTGCGAAATAGACAGCGTAAGTCTCATGATACGGGGGTTAACCCCTTGCTCTCCCCTAAGTAAGATATAGAAAATTCTGGAGACCATCAGGTATTGACAAATATGTAGAGTTTAATTCTTCTGGATGTGGTGGCTAAGAGTGTTCATTATTTGATCCCGCAGAAGCAGGGCGACATCATTTGTCAAAGATTCTTGTATTGGTTGCTCGGCGTGAGCCTCAAGCGTATTTTTCAGAAGTGTATATTCTATGGCGATAACTTCGACTCCCAAGTTGTCAGGCAACGACTCGTTGAACTCTTGTCTCAAGATTTCTTCAAAAGTGATTTTTAGTCGAATCAGACACATCGCGAATACCCTTAGATTGTATTGATTGTATTAAGGAAACAAGTTGAGAAGTCAGTTCTGCAAGTGGAATAATTCGAGGATGTGAAAAAAGTTCATTTCGAATTGTTTCAAGAATCATCTGTGGAGCGTATTTCTCGGCTGTCTGGTATGAATTGTCCACGTCGCAGGCATCTTTAACAGGCCTTATGCGCGTATAGTCTCTGTAACAGGTTTTATGGTAATGTGTTTCAGCTGCCAACATGCCTCTTGAAGTTACCGCCAGTATTTTGTTATCTAGACACTTTACAGCAATATCAGGAATGGTTGTCAGCCTTAAGTTATACTGCTAGTTTTAAGGGTTCGCGAGTATTTATCCCTTTCATGTACTTGGATTTTTTCATACAAAAAATGCAAGTCTTATCATAAACTCTGGACTGCACAGCAACATTTGGACCTTGCCTCATCGTCTGTCTTGGTTCTAAAGCGGTTTCTTCCGTGGAAGTTTATTCCTCTTCTTTTGCAGATGTAGTAGCTGTTGTGGTTGAAATTTTTGCCAGGGATTTTGGGTGGGTGAATTGTAACCTGCATTCGTTGTGATACACTGCGGTACAGTCGCGCTACCTTGAGGTAATGTTAAAATAGGGTTAAACTGTCCCACTGCTGCAGCCTCACAAAGCGTTTCCCAGGAACGGTTGTCTCGAGGACTCCTTAGTTCTTTCAAATTTGACCCTTTTCATTTTTCGTACACCTCGAACTATTTTCTCAGAAAATTCTAGCAAACCTGTAATGGAAACCAAGAATGAGGAACGTAATTTCGAAAATGATATTATTTTTACTGAAACATGCAACACGACATTGAAACTTCATTCTATTTACGATTTCTGTCTTAAATTGCCTTAAAACGGTATAGAAATTTCTCCATAAAATTTCATTCTGAACAGCTTTACTAAGAAGTATTTTTCGTTTAGAACCAACGGTTTCTGAGATACAGGCATAATATATAATAAGGGTAGCAAATTTTCAAAATGACTGCCAAAATAGGTATTTAGCAGGCAATCTGAATTGTCCAGAAGGTGAATCCTTTTTACTCGCATATAGGAGAAGCTAAAAACCTAAGTGCCGTTTAGTCTCACCCAATGGTAGGCAACACGCTTTTATTAGCTTCACTTGTATGTTTGCTTGTTTGTTTGTATGTTTGTTTGTAACCGACTCTTTGGACTCGATTTTAACCCACTTTAAACGGACAGATTTAATTGAAACTTTGTACACTTATTAAGAACCGGTAACAATACAATAATTTGATAAGTTTATATCATTATCCTGTTCAGGATAGAAAGTATATTCCCTACATGCGTAATATAAAAATCGTGAAATATGTAAAAAATATAATGTTGATAATTTTAAATATTAAAAGATTCCCGCACTTTTAATACGGAAGAACCTAGAAATGAAACAAATCAAGTTTTATTTTGTATGTGTGTAATTTTAAAGGTCAAGGTTAAATTGTATTTTTCAAATACATGCAAACGCGCACAATATAAAATAAATACCAAATAAAGACTACAGAGCCACCGATACAAAGAAAATTTAACCTCAAATAGCGCTGTCAGAAGTCCCATAAGAGTGGCTAATATGTATATTATAAAATAAATGCCATCATCAACATGAGGGTTCCAAACTTGTTTTGGTGCTTTCACGTTATTTCTGTTGAATTTTCAAAAAGAGCTTGATCGAAGACAACTGCAATCTTCTCAAGATGTAATTGGGTCTAGGTAGTGATTCAATGTCGTAAAATTTCTTGCACAGTTGACATTTCAGTTGCAGGGGCGTTGATGGTTGGAAGATACCCTACCATGTCTCTCGTTATTTGTATATCATTTCTTGTTAAAATATTGAATCCAGTCCATGAATAGATTCTCTGGTGTTCTGAGTCTTGCGCTCGCAATAATATCCAGAGAATATTCCGCTGAAAAGCATTGAGAGCATCATCCAATGTAATGGAAAGATCTACTGAAACGACGGGCGGTGGACCTTGCCTTTTCTCTACGTTTTACACCGGAAGGGGTGCCTCAGCTGGTTAGATAGATCGCTTCTTTTTCCTTCTTGTTGACATTTCCGTCTCGTTTTGGTGGGACACATGACAGGGATGTGCGCTGAACAATTATGCTATTAACGCGATAAGATATTCCTGCGCCCTTGATTCCCTCTTCCTGTCAATACACAATGCGGTCTCTATCTCCTCCAAAGATGAGTATGAACATCCATGACTTAATCGATTCATTGTTCTGATCAAACTTACATTGCCTGTCAAGGTTTTGATAAGTTAAGTTAGGTTAGGTTAGGTTATTGTGAGGGGGTCCTTGTGGACCCTCCACTGTGGCCATTAGGTTTTGATAACCCAAGGAACCAAAACATGCTTAGGAGTTAAAACTGTACCACAAGATACTGCAGCAATGATGTAAGTAAGATATAGAAAATTCTGGAGACCATCAGGTATTGACAAATATGTAGAGTTTAATTCTTCTGGATGTGGTGGCTAAGAGTGTTCATTATTTGATCCCGCAGAAGCAGGGCGACATCATTTGTCAAAGATTCTTGTATTGGTTGCTCGGCGTGAGCCTCAAGCGTATTTTTCAGAAGTGTATATTCTATGGCGATAACTTCGACTCCCAAGTTGTCAGGCAACGACTCGTTGAACTCTTGTCTCAAGATTTCTTCAAAAGTGATTTTTAGTCGAATCAGACACATCGCGAATACCCTTAGATTGTATTGATTGTATTAAGGAAACAAGTTGAGAAGTCAGTTCTGCAAGTGGAATAATTCGGAGGATGTGAAAAAAGTTCATTTCGAATTGTTTCAAGAATCATCTGTGGAGCGTATTTCTCGGCTGTCTGGTATGAATTGTCCACGTCGCAGGCATCTTTAACAGGCCTTATGCGCGTATAGTCTCTGTAACAGGTTTTATGGTAATGTGTTTCAGCTGCCAACATGCCTCTTGAAGTTACCGCCAGTATTTTGTTATCTAGACACTTTACAGCAATATCAGGAATGGTTGTCAGCCTTAAGTTATACTGCTAGTTTTAAGGGTTCGCGAGTATTTATCCCTTTCATGTACTTGGATTTTTTCATACAAAAAAATGCAAGTCTTATCATAAACTCTGGACTGCACAGCAACATTTGGACCTTGCCTCATCGTCTGTCTTGGTTCTAAAGCGGTTTCTTCCGTGGAAGTTTATTCCTCTTCTTTTGCAGATGTAGTAGCTGTTGTGGTTGAAATTTTTGCCAGGGATTTTGGGTGGGTGAATTGTAACCTGCATTCGTTGTGATACACTGCGGTACAGTCGCGCTACCTTGAGGTAATGTTAAAATAGGGGTTAAACTGTCCCACTGCTGCAGCCTCACAAAGCGTTTCCCAGGAACGGTTGTCTCGAGGACTCCTTAGTTCTTTCAAATTTGACCCTTTTCATTTTTCGTACACCTCGAACTATTTTCTCAGAAAATTCTAGCAAACCTGTAATGGAAACCAAGAATGAGGAACGTAATTTCGAAAATGATATTATTTTTACTGAAACATGCAACACGACATTGAAACTTCATTCTATTTACGATTTCTGTCTTAAATTGCCTTAAAACGGTATAGAAATTTCTCCATAAAATTTCATTCTGAACAGCTTTACTAAGAAGTATTTTTCGTTTAGAACCAACGGTTTCTGAGATACAGGCATAATATATAATAAGGGTAGCAAATTTTCAAAATGACTGCCAAAATAGGTATTTAGCAGGCAATCTGAATTGTCCAGAAGGTGAATCCTTTTTTACTCGCATATAGGAGAAGCTAAAAACCTAAGTGCCGTTTAGTCTCACCCAATGGTAGGCAACACGCTTTTATTAGCTTCACTTGTATGTTTGCTTGTTTGTTTGTATGTTTGTTTGTAACCGACTCTTTGGACTCGATTTTAACCCACTTTAAACGGACAGATTTAATTGAAACTTTGTACACTTATTAAGAACCGGTAACAATACAATAATTTGATAAGTTTATATCATTATCCTGTTCAGGATCGCCAATCCTTTCCTCACGTATCCCTGCGTGAAAGCAAAGGCTTAATATGTCAGTAGTTTCCATAATTGTTAATTAGCCCGGTGGTCGAGTGGGTTAAGGCACTCGACGTGAAACGACAGACTCATCCGGCGTGAGTTCGAACCTCACGGCTGAAATAAATTTTTTTTTTTTTTTTTTCAGAAATATCTGTTGGATCGTAATATGTTATAATTCACTCATAAGCAATATAAATATAGTTTAAAACAACTAAAAAACACGCTTTCATTGCACATCAAACTAAAGTTAAAAATAAATATAGTTTAAAAAAACTAAAAAACACGCTTTTAAAGCACATCAAACTAAAAAAGTGAAAAATAATTATTAATATAAACTGAAAATAATAATGAACGAAAAATACTAGTATTATTGTGAAAAAAGCGTGGGGTGCTCGATATACGAAAAATATTGCACAAAGCACCCCACGCTTTTTTCACAATAATACTATATTCGTCATTATTATTTCAGTTTATATTAATAATTATTTTTCACTTTTTTAGTTTGATGTGCTTTAAAAGCGTGTTTTTTAGTTTTTTTTAAACTATATTTATTTTTATTCCTGTTTTACATTTCTCAATTTCTTCGTGAATTTATTCACGAAGTAGCTTCACGACGAAACTTGATAAGTGTAATATAAAACTTTTACTTGAAATAAATTCAAGGACATTGTCGTGAATTTCTTCACACAATTAGAACATGTTCTAATTTCCGTCAATATTTGCGTGAATTTCAGTCATACCAACCGCAAGAAACTCCGATTTAGGATCTAGACCTAGACTGGTAGACTGTAGTAGGTTGGTACACACTGAAAAGTTCCACTCGTACAGATAAAATTCAGGGTAATGTAAAATGATTACTTGTGAAGAAATTTGCGAGAAAGTTCATAAATTTCTTCATGAATAAATTCACCAATAAATTGACAAATGTGAAACTGGTATTAGACCTGGCTCATGGACTGTAAGGTTTTAGCGAGTTTCGTAAGAGTCTCATTTAGCATTATTTTTATTGTAAATTCTGAAAATTTGCACTGTATTTAGCAAGTGTGCAAACAATTTTATTTATCAGAAATCGCCTTGTGTAAAAAAAAAATTTAGTCAGCTAAATGACGATCCGTTGTCGAAAGTGACGTCTTCAGGTCTGCCCCACCCTACAGCTGCCAGCCGGTGCCGATTGAAAGACGGAAGACGGGCACACCTTCAACCACTTTCGAAAGTTATGGTCGAAGGGGTACACAATTGAGCCGTTTATCAAATGTGGCTGAAGACAGAATCAGAAACGAGAAACGATTTTAACAGTGGACCAATTAAGTAATGCTCTTGAAGTGAAAATCCCAATACTTCTTGTAATACGTTTACATTTGACAAGATAAAGAAAATAAATATTGCAAGATGCAAACCTTATTTCAAATTTGACGAAAATATGATTAAAACATCCCGAAAACTATTTAAAAATTATATCTTTTCCCATATAATTTGTAACACCTTCACATTTGACAAGATAATAGTAAATAAATATTCCAATACACCATATTTCAGATTTGCTTAAAATATGAATATAAAGGTGTAAAAAGAAAAACACCCCAAACACTATTTAAAACTTTATAACTTTTGCCATACAACTTAACATGATAGAACACGTATATTCCAACATAGCCTGTTTTAGATTTGGCAAAAAAATAGAATTTAACGGGGTGAAACACCCTGAAATCCATTTAAAAATTTATAATTTTTGTCGTACAATCTGTAACGCTTTCCCATTTGGCAAGATGATAGGAAATAAATATTCCACAATACGCCTTTTCAGATTTGACTAAAATATGAATTTAGGGGGGTGAAACATCCCAGAAACTATTTAAAACTAATATAACTTTTGTCATACAACTTGTAACACATTCAGATTTGACAAGATGATAAAACATAAATATTCCAACATGCTCTATTTCAGATTTGACGGAAATTAGAATTTAAGGGTGCGAAACACCCCAGAAACTATTTAAAACTAATATAACTTTTGTCATACATCGTCAGATTAGATAGAATGAAAATAAATATTCCAACATACTCTATTTCAGATTTAAAGAAAAGTAAAATTTAAGGAGATGAAACACCCTGAAAACCATTTAAAAGTTTACAACTTTTGTCATACAATCTTTAACACTTTTCCATTTGACAAGATAATAGAAAATAAATATTCCATCGACCTCATCTTCTTTACCCGCAATGACTTTGAAATTTAAAAAAATCGAAATAAAAGAACATTTTTTTCATGTGTTAGTAGTATGTCTTAAAGGTTGCCTGTTGAGGAGTAGAACGCTTGTGATTTTTTTTTAATTTCGGAGTTCATGTTCATTCCCGGCAATGACCTTGAATGGCTAACACTTTTAATAAATGATAGTGAACAATGCGGCTCTTCGCTAGTAATAGGGGTCTTATGCCGGTTCTACGCCCCCTCCCCACCACTGTACATGACGTCACAGCGTGACCTTGGATGACGTCACGCCCACGCCGCCCCCACCATTTTCTATGACGTCACAGCATGACCTTGAGTGACGACATGCCACTTGACCTCGAGAGGTAAGTGTATGTAGTAATAGGATGGGTGGGGGTATAATGATGTGATGTGTTAACTCTAAATACTGGTGTGATGGGGGCAATTCTACAGCTATATAGAGGATGGGGTGGTATCAAGAAAATCATAATATCCGTGATTCACCTACCACCAACAAGTGAGCATTGCACAGTGATCTCAATTAATCAAGTGAGCAATATTTATATTACTTCATTGCAATTCTTTCATTGTATAACTCCATTTTAAGCATGGCAGTTTCCGATGTCGATTTAGTAACACTTAATGAACTTATTAATCAAGATACACAAGTTTTAGAACAAAAACCTATTTGTTCTTTAGTTATAAATAAACCATATATTATAAAAAAAAATGTCTATGCTCAAAACGCGGTTGGGAAAATCAATCTTAGTAAATTTGTTTGAGGAAAGTACAATTACTACTTTTAAATCATTTTTACCAAAGCGGGTTGCAGAAATTATAAGTGTGGATATTATCGATAAAATAAATTCATTGGGTGGTAGATATACATTGACATATTTGGGTCAACGCCCCCCCCCCAGCTTATCCTGGTGCAAAATCTAGTGCTTTAATAAAATTCGATATTTAATTCTTAATCAGAAAGTAATAATTAATTACAATAGTATTTTAGTTTTAATTATTCACTAGATAATAAATGGAATATATTGAACGAATGCTATGAGTATTATAAAATATAATATTTTTAGATCACTTAATAGCTAACAAATATATGATAGCAGTAGATAAACTTTATTTTGAATCTGCCTAACCACCAATCATCATCCATGTAAGTAAATTAAAGGATTTATTTTTGCCATTTTTATGTGATTTCTTTAATTTCTAGATAAGCAGTGAATATGTGGATGCATTCAGCTCAAGGATGGATAAAAGCTGAAGATATTGGTTCCGCCATTAAAAGACTATCTTCTCAATTATATGATCTAAGCATGAAATCACTGCATGCCGCAAATTATGATCTAAATTATTGTTGTGATGAGGATAAAGTTCAGCTCTTTATGGAGGATTCTGGAAAATATAATACTGGTGCAAACATGTGTAACAAATATAGCTGTGGTATTTTAAATTTAGAAGAGTTTTGTGAGCAAATGATTCAAAAGGATTTAAAACGTTTTCTATATGAAATAGAAGAATATTTACCTAAGGATATTATTAAAAAGTACGATCTAGATCAATCTGATGATGAAGAAGATGATGCTGAATATTCAGATGGTTAAATTGATCTAAATATATAACTTATTTGCCATGTCCACTCTAAAATATGTATTATTAGCGAACAATAAAAATCTGAAATACATTTTATATATTTTTTATTTCAGTATCAGGTTAATACATAAAATTACATAAATGAAACGTATATGGATACACTGCGTATGTTTTGTGGTCTATATGGCCACATTACTAAATATATAAATCAGTAATTTCACTGTCAAATAAATGAACGCATTTGTTGCAATTTTATATCTGTATAAGCAATACATTTATTAATAAAGTGAACATTTGCTAGAGCACAATGACTATCATTATATAGAAAATGCTCCAAACATCCTGGAATATTTCTTGATTTAAGGCTTGGCAGAGAGGGAAAATATTCATCCAAATCTATAACTTTATTCCAATCTAAATACGATAATAGGAAATTCTTCTTCATCTTGCCTTTACATACGATTATAACGTCGTGTGGTAATACATGATGTTCATAGCTATTAACTGCATTTTTGCAAAGCCGTTGTAGTATCATTAACAATTTTGACAATTGAATATTTCCATCGCTCCCACCTTATACCACCCTGATAATTTTTCTCCAGCCATCCATATTGTCTTTTTTCACCCTGCGTTAGTAACGAAAATGGGTGTGGCGGTTTGAAAAAGTAATGTGCTTGTTGTTTAGTGTTACAACACACAGCTGCCAATTCTTTTAATATAAACTTATTATTCTTATACTGAAAACCTTGCATGTCAACTATTAAAATAGGAGCTTCATTCATTAACGAAGTCATAATAGTTTTTCACTTAGCGCCAACAAAACCACTCTGAACTGAGCCATCTAAGGCGTTGTAGCTTAAATAAGCATCATGAAGGATGAGGGCATATACTCGAGTTTGTTCGGGGAACTTCGTCTTGCGTGTTTCAAATTCAATTTTAATATTGTTACGCCACTGGACTGTGTAGACTGGTCAGATGAGACTGGAATTGTATGGGAACGGCCGGGAATATTCTGGAGTGCTCTAGACCGGGTGAATGGATGTATAAATAAGACGCACGGTGGGCCGAGACTTAATCTGAAGTCGAACGTGAACGAGTAAAGAAGAAATAAGAAAGTGACTTATAAGTGTTCAGTTGTGATTATAGTTAAGACATTAATTAATCTATTTTTATTAATTGTTAATAAGTAAATAAAGTAGTGAGTAAGTGTTACCTGGACTTTCAATCAACGAATCTACGAGTAGAGGTGTTTGTGTGGATAGCAAACACGTAACAATTTGGTGTCGGAAGTGGATTGGAAGAGAAATTTCTGGAATAATCGAAAAGGTTCCACAGTGTTCTTCTCAGAAATTAGTGGTAACACGAAGATTTAAACTACTGGACAGTGTTTGAGGACTATTTCTAGACTGAATAGTGACTTTAAAGTGGATTTTCGAGAAGTTTCTAGAACATTCGATTTAGAAATAGTTGCAAATACGCGAGTGCCGTTAGTAATAACATGTTGTAGACTGAGAAAAAGGACAAGTGCAATTTCGGGAAAATTCTAGAACATTCTATTCGGAAACTACAGGAGATACGTGAATTGTGTCGACGGGAACGTGTTGTAGACTTAAAAACAAGACTATTAGTGATATTTCGTGAAAATTCTCGGACATTCCATTGGACAATTAGTGGAGATAAGTGAATTTTGTCAACACAAAAGAGGTATAGACTCTAAATAAGACTTTCTAGTGCTGTTTCGAGATTTTGCTGGAACATTCCATTATTAAAATAGACGTGATATCAACATTTTACGGATTTTATAGTGTAATAAACTTTATTTTGAACTGATTTACGTGTCGCGTGTTAATGCCAACAACAAGAAGCATGGCGGAGAAACAAACACAAGACTTACTTGCAGCATTGGTGCAACAAATGGAAGAACAAAGGAAGATTATGGAAGATCAAGAGGGAAGACGACAGGAAGAAAAAGAAGAACAGAAAAAGGAACGTAAGGAAGAAAAAGGAGACGATAAAAATGATGGAAGGCCTGGAAATAAGACGACAGGAAGAAAAAGAAGAACAAGAAAGAAAACGTCAGGAAGAGTTAAGAAAAATATTTGAAGATCAAGAAAAGTGGAGAGTCGAGGAAAGAGAAGATTTCAAAAGAAGCCTAGATGAACAGCAGGCAGCTATTTTCTCCCTCACTGAAAAATTTAAAGGAGATGTTATCAAAAAAGTCACTGAAGTAGCAGGGAAAGTCTGTGAAGTCGAAGGACAAGTTAGTGAAGTTAAAGAAGAAGTAAGTGAATTTAGAGGAAAGGTTGAAGGAGAAATAACTGACGTTAAGGAAGAAGTAGCCCGACTCAAACAACAATTAAGAGAGAAGGGTGGCCAGTTAGTACTGTCGTCTGGTGCTGGGTTACAACCACCTTCCTTCGATGGTCAAAGTTCATGGTCAACTTATAAGAGACAATTTGAGGCAGCTGCACGTTCAAATAACTGGAACGATGAGGAAAAGGCAACAGCATTGGTATTACTTATTTGTTCTCTTCAGTATGCCATAGGTTATGGAACAGACACTATTCACTTCACCATAGTTAGTATATAACTAGCAGGTTGGCCACTATCATTTGTCTGTTCCATAACCTATGGCATACTGAAGAGAACAAATAAGTTCGAAATCGATCTATGTCTGGTTAGGAATTGACAAATGATATTGGCTATCGATCTATCATGATTTGAAGGTGTAATTCAATGCAGGTCGGGGTATTTGCCCGCTGAGTAGTTGTTTCCTTCAAATCATATTTAATAACATTAGTTTAGTCCACCTGGGCTAGGGGTCGCCATTACCAGCAAATACTCGGTACATTTGTCTGCCCTTGCTACTGAAGAGATAAGTTCGAAATCGTCTATGTTGGTTTGGCTATCGAATATCCGCCAAGCAGAGACATCTAGGATGTCGGTCGGATAGTAGCATTCAGACCATATGAGAAGTTTCATACCTCTCACCACTATTTACTTCACCATAGTTAGTATATAACTAGCAGGTTAGCAACAATCATTTGTCTGTTCCATAACCTATGGCATACTGAAGAGAACAAATAAGTTCGAAATCGATCTATGTCTGGTTAGGAATTGACAAATGATATTGGCTATCGATCTATCATGATTTGAAGGTGTAATTCAATGCAGGTCGGGGTATTTGCCCGCTGAGTAGTTGTTTCCTTCAAATCATATTTAATAACATTAGTTTAGTCCACCTGGGCTAGGGGTCGCCGCTCTCGGTACTTGCTGTGATGCAAGTCGCTGTCCGCCACAGAGACATCTAGGATGTCGGTCGGATAGTAGCATTCAGACCATATGAGAAGTTTCATACCTCTCACCACTATTCAATATATAAATATATATATATATATATATATATATATATATATATATATATATATATTTATATATATATATATATATATATATATATATATATATATATATATATATATATATATATATATATATATATATATATATATATATATATATATATATTATAACGACCCCCTTTTTACATTTATTTCAAATTTAGTTTTATAAAAAAAGCAAGCCAGTTATTTTAAAACTTACCCAGCTAGCAAGCAAGAGAGCCTCTAAATTTATATATCCCAGGGATGAGCTTTAACCTTTCCACCAATTTAGCTTGGATTGCTTAGATGTATATTTATATATACAGGGTTTTGAGTTGGGACCACCAGTTTTTTATATTTTAAGAATAGGTAATTGATCAAAAAACTACATTAAACAAAATACATATCTATTCAATAAAAACTGGAAAAAATGAATATAAATTCGTTTACAAAACAGAATGCACAGTAATTAAAATGAATGACCGACCACACGTCAGTGCACTTATATAAAAAGGACACAGTATTAGCTATAATAAAAATTTCGGGTTAATCAAATATTACAGTTAGCCAAAAGACAATAATTGGTAACCATTTGGTTACAAAACAAATAAAACAATATACTACATCAAAGGTCAAATAAACATAACGGTATTTAACCTAAATAACACAGGTTCAAACGGGAGTTCACTCAATGCACGGAATGTATTAATTGTCAGATAGGGGTTGGCAATATTAAGTTAATCACTTACGTACGGTAATTGCTAAGGTCCTACTGGACTGGTCCAATTCTAAAACACCGCATTCCACAAAAGAAAATACACCGCGGTCACTAACTGCTCAATCGCATCTTCTCTATACCGAAGGTAATCCTCCAATTGGATCCATAAAAAAACACCATACAACAAATTGGTCAAAACACCGCATTCCATAAGGCAAAATACACCGCAGTTACTAACTACTCAATAGCATTTTCTCTATACGAAGACACTATGCTCTAGGCCGCGCACACCTACGTCTGCTCTCTATCATTGATTCTCCTGGACTCCACGTCTTCACTCTATCACCGCTCTAGACGGAATCCCCACGTACTCACTACTCCATCGCCCTAGGAGAACTGTCTATCGATTCTTGATCGACCTGGTTGCTAACTCACGCACCCCCGCGCGCTCCCGTGCACTGTGTGTTTTTGTCCAATTACAGGGCTACCGGTTACGCAAACTTTCGCGGAAACAGACAAGGTCACGCGCGATTAGCTTCTACCACACTTTAGATTTAAATTTATAAGGCACATAAAATACAAAGAATCTCCTTTTAACATTAGAGATTATATTTATTTTCCATATTATTTTGCAGATGCATTTTTATTGAGTCTTTTCCGACTCGCGTCCAACCTTTGACTCTCCTAATATAATAATTTAAACTTGCAGGGCCGTATTATCAAATTTTTAAATTAAATAAGCACTCACTTACTGCGACCGCAAGTGGTTTACTCGCTAAAAATAGGGCTTTCAATTAGGCCAAAAAAAGTGGACCGTTACACTATATATATATATATATATATATATATATATATATATATATATATATATATATATATATATATATATATATATATATATATATATATATATATATATATATATATATATATTATCACATTTAGCAATATTATAAATTATTATAAAAGATTTAATAAATATAGTAGCATGCATACATTAAAAATGAACAATTTCAGAAAACAATTTTAATTTAGTTGTTAACATATGTGTAGAATAATTAAGTATTCATTGTTCATATAAAAATGTAGTTAGTTGTAAGGTATTTGCAAAGCCAAATTGGCCATAAAAATTAATGAAAAACAAATAAAAAACAAGAAAAAGGTGTCAAGTCGAAGTCCTGGATCTCCACTGGCAGAGCTGACGAGAGACCTATTGTGTATTTCCTGCCATCGAAAAGGTGTCACCAATGTAGTCCCATATAAAAATTTCACTTCAATTAACTCCAGTAGTATTAAAAGTTGCATAATTTCAGGGGAAAGATTTCACCTATAAAAGAGACAATTGTTATAGTATAAACTTTTAAAAGGGGAAATTTATGAAAATCTAGTGTAGAGTCAATGTAATTGAACTTTATACAAAAAGTTAAATAAGCAACAATCAATAAACAGGGGAAAAAATTGTAAATTATCTTAAAACTTTCATAGCAAACATAAAAAGTGCATGGTCTGTAAAAGTGAATATAAACTGAAATAAAACTTACCAAACAGGGGTGCAGTAATGTGTTTAGATCAATGCCATAATAATTTCTCCAATATTGGGGTTGAAACATAAACATTTCTAGATTTTTGTATGTGTGACAGCATAGTTGAACTATATTTTCATCAAAAACTAAACAGGAAATCCATCGATGTGCAAAGACATGCCAGTAGGACAAAGAAGAAACTCAGTGCTTCGTGTGTGAGTGGGGGTAGCTCAGAGACACAGTGTTAAAGTGTGTAAAAAGGTGAAACCAATTTCGACAGCCTACAAAAAGTAGAAACAAAAATATTAGTTTTTGAGTATGTTAACCTAGATATAAAAAGATTTGTTATCAGTAGTTATTTAGTTCTAGTTATATAAAAAGGAGTTTGTTTAAAATGATAGGGCACTTGTTAAGAAAAAAGTTTAAAATGAGATGTGAAAGATAAAAATTTTTATACTGAACGTAACACATGCAAATTTACAGAAAATTCTCAGGAAAGTATCAAGAAAAGAATATTGTTATAAAAAAAGGCAACAAAAAAAGGTAGTATAAAAGTTTTTATTTTCAAAATTAAAAATATTTGACATAAAAAATTAATTTGTGACAACTAGTCAATTTTGAAATTTGGTGATTTTAATATATACAAAATTAAAGTAAGCAAAGAAAACAATGGATAGTGGGTTGTTATTGATAGAAATGGGAGGAGAGTTTTTGAAAATGAAGAAAGAATCGAAAAAAATTAAAGAGAAGAGAGACGAATAAAATAAAGGTTAGGAGTAAAATATGGTAAATAGAAGCTTGTAAATTAAGATTCAAGCCAGAGAATTAAATAAAAGAAACAGTGAAAAGTTTGTAAGTACTTACCAGTTATAAAAAATCCAGCTACACAAAACACAAAATTAAAGTAAATAACTATACAAGCATATCAGGAAATTGGAGCGGCCATATCCAAACATTAAACAGCTGAGAAGAAACGACAGAGTCGGCCAACCGCCAGGATAAAAATATAAGGTAAAATCTCGAGATTTTAAAATTTGATGGGCTAATTTAAGTTAAGATTTGTAAATACATTTGTTAAAATTTTTTTAAAAAATATTTTATTAAAACAAATTCCTAAATTGTTTTCTGAAAGTGTAGTTTTTTTTTTTATGTGTACTGATTTTGTGAATTTAAATTTTGAAAATATACTAACTAGAAACAACAAAATTGAACCTGCATCCTGAGAGAGTAAAAGAAAATAAAGTAAGTAAAAACTTGTAAATTAAAATATGAGCTAGTCTGGGTACACAAGGGCATAAATATAAAATAAATACAAATTTAAAATAAAGGCGCCAAGTTTCATAGATTTTAATAAAACACAAAATTTTCAATTCAATAACTATTTAATAAAAACAATTCAAAATTTTTACAAATTATATAAATAAATAAAAATACAATAAACCTTATTATCACATAAAGTGTCGAACCAACGTGGGGCTCGAATATAACAAAAATTTGCAACCTACGTACATATAAAAGCACATGAAACTTAGGTCACAAGACAAAATGTCGACAAATATAACGGAAGAAACAAGCCAACAACAATCAGGAGATGCTGAACAAAATCAAAGTATAATGGAAATGATGAGGAAGATGATGGAAGAAAACAAAGAATGCGCAAAATTAATGGAAAAGAACAGGATAGAAAGAGATGAAAAATTAATGGAAACCATCGAAAAGAACAGGATGGAAAGTGAAAAATTAATGGAAAAGAACAGGATAGAAAGAGATGAAAAATTAATGGAAACCATGGAAAAAAATCAGGACAAGATTACAAAAAGAATAGATGGGATTCAAGAGACGATTAAGATGGAAATTACGGAGAATGTGAGGGAAATTTTTAGAAGTTTTCAGGAAAAGCATGAAGAAGATGACAATAAGGTTTGCACAGATAGCGGATAGGTTTGGAAGGACAGAAGAAAAAGTAGAGGTAAAGGTAAATGAGGTAAGATGTCAAATTAAGCAGTCAAATGTTAGGATTGCAAATTTAGAAAATGAGACAAAAGATATTAAACAACAAGTAAATAATCTAAATTTAAATATAAATAGCAAAGTAACAGGGGAAATAGAGAAAAAATTTTGAAAATTTGACAAGGATAACAGACAGACGGGACGAAGAATATGAGGAACGTATGAAAGCGATGAGTGAAAGGATTAAATTATGTCAGAGAGGTAATTATATTCAAGGGGATAGTTCTCCTAGTGCAATAGCGTATGCACAGTGTCAAAAGGCACAAAACAGTGAGTTATATTTTGCAGGGGATGCGAGAATTCATCCAAAAATATTTATGTCACGCCTTAAGAAATATTTTGAAACATTACCGCTAGGCATTGACATTAAAAGTTGCATTCATTCTAAATTGAGAGGCGAAGCACAATTTTGGTATCAGTTAATTGAGGATAGATATGAAACTATTGATGAATTTGAGGGTTTATTTTGCCAAAAATACTGGGGGGAACATAACCAGAATAAAGTTAAAACAAATTTATTTAATGGGAAATATAAAGACAATGGGGGTTTATCAAGGGAAGCATATATCATGAGAAAATATTACAATGCGAAACATTTGGAACCAAAAATGGATGAGGGAGAAATCGTGAAACATCTTAGCAGACATTTTGATGATGATATTCGAAAGGTCATAGTTACTCAAAGAATCGGAACAATCGAAGGGTTAATCGAATATATTAGGGTAATTGACGATGATCGAACGGAATGGAGAAGACCGAATAACAGACAGACATACGGTAATAATAATCAAAATTATGACAAACGGGAATGGAATCGAAATTATCAGGGGAACCAAAAAACAAAAATTTTAGATATCAGGGAGATAACAGGTCCAATCAATACCAAAATCAAAATTATAGACCGGAAAATAGGAAATGGGAATTTTAGGAATGATAAGGGAGACAGTAACAATAGGAATCAAAATTTTAATCGAATGGAAAATAGAAATAATGAGACTGACAGACGTACATATGCGCAGGTGGCAAATGTACAAGTACACAGATCGGCAAATGATTTGGAAGCTATAAAACCGGAAAATCAGGGTAAACTCCGACCGGATTTTCAGTAAGGGGAGGTGAGGCTGGCAAAACAATAAATTCTCTATCATATCAACATATGAGAGAATTTATAACAATGGAAAATGATCAAGGAAACGAGTCAGGATTAATTTGTTCATTACCATGTATTCAGATAAAAATATTAAATTACAATTTAACAGCATTAATAGATACGGGGGCTGAAGTAAGCATTATAAATGAAAAGGTCATTCAGAAAGATTCTACTGAGTTTAACAAGCGGATAATGAAAGCGATGAAGGTAAATTTGATTAATGTAACGGGTAAAAAGATTGCGGAATGTACAAAAGTTTTACAAACTGATTTTTATATTGGGGAAATAAGAGTGAGTGGTGAGTTTATTGTTGTAAGTGGAATGAGTTACGATGCAATATTGGGGGAAATTTATTAACAGATATAAAAGCAAAGATTGATTTGAAAGAACGTCAAACAATTTTGGGGGGTACAAACGTACCATTGATAGGTGTTAAGGACAAAACGGGTCCAAATAATGTTTATAAGGAACAAACGAGTTCCATAATTGATAAAAATATCGCAAACGCGAATAATGTAGGGGTAATAATTAATAAGGAACAAACGAGTTCCATAATTGATGAAAATATCGCAAACGCGAATAAAGTAGGGGTAATAATTAATTGTGTGCACGAACACAAAGATGACGTTGAAGAATTAATCGAAAAATATAAATCGTTAATAAATTTTGAACCAAGGTTTGTAAGTGGGTACATTCAAGGAGGTATTAAGATTTTTGAGATTGTTAGTGGATGGAAAGCATGAAAAATGGGATGAAGAATTGTCACGAGTAGAGGATTATTTAAATAATGTACAAAACACGGTAACAGAAATACCACCCGTGATTTCAATGTTTGGAACATTACCTGAACGCCCATGGAGGACAGATGAACAGGTAGACTTTCAAAAATTAAGGCAAAAGGCCATAAAAAGAATTAAAAAACAATGCGGAAAGATCTTTAAAAAGGGCAAACAAAAATATAACTAAACGAGTAAAATTTAAAAAAGGCGATATGGTTGTGGTAAAAAAGGTTACGAGTTTCAAATAAGAAAAAATAAAATATGTGCGAAACTACAAACGCCATATGAAGGACCTTATCAGATTAATAGAAGTTGTAAATAAAAATGTGTATGAGTTAAAATTTGTGGATTCAGATGCCATTAGAGGTAGATTTCATATAGAACTTTTATACCCATATTTATCATAAAATTAAAATTGCTATGTGAACTATTAAATTTTTAAAATTCACTTTATAAAATCAGTAAATTTAAAAATTTGGGGGAATTATATCACATTTAGCAATATTATAAATTATTATAAAAGATTTAATAAAATATAGTAGCATGCATACATTAAAAATGAACAATTTAGAAAAACAATTTTAATTTAGTTGTTAACATATGTGTAGAATAATTAAGTATTCATTGTTCATATAAAAATGTAGTTAGTTGTAAGGTATTTGCAAGCAAATTGGCCATAAAAATTAATGAAAAACAAATAAAAAACAAGAAAAAGGTGTCAAGTCGAAGTCCTGGATCTCCACTGGCAGAGCCGACGAGAGACCTATGTGTGTATTTCCTGCCATCGAAAAGGTGTCACCAATGTAGTCCCATATAAAAATTTCACTTCCAATTAACTCCAGTAGTATTAAAAGTTGCATAATTTCAGGGGAAAGATTTCACCTATAAAAGAGACAATTGTTATAGTATAAACTTTTAAAAGGGGAAATTTATGAAAATCTAAGTAGAGTCAATGTAATTGAACTTTATACAAAAGTTAAATAAGCAACAATCAATAAACAGGGGAAAAAATTGTAAATTATCTTAAAACTTTCATAACGTAGAAACATAAAAAGTGCATGGTCTGTAAAAGTGAATATAAACTGAAATAAAACTTACCAAACAGGGGTGCAGTAATGTGTTTAGATCAATGCCATAATAATTTCTCCAATATTGGGGTTGAAACATAAACATTTCTAGATTTTTGTATGTGTGACAGCATAGTTGAACTATATTTTCATCAAAAACTAAACAGGAAATCCATCGATGTGCAAAGACATGCCAGTAGGACAAAGAAGAAACTCAGTGCTTCGTGTGTGAGTGGGGGTAGCTCGAGACACAGTGTTAAAGTGTGTAAAGAGGTGAAACCAATTTCGACAGCCTACAAAAAAGTAGAAACAAAAAATATTAGTTTTTGAGTATGTTAACCTAGATATAAAAAGATTTGTTATCAGTAGTTATTTAGTTCTAGTTATATAAAAAGGAGTTTGTTTAAAATGATAGGGCACTTGTTAAGAAAAAGTTTAAAATGAGATGTGAAAGATAAAAATTTTTATACTGAACGTAACATATGCAAATTTACAGAAAATTCTCAGGAAAGTATCAAGAAAAGAATATTGTTATAAAAAGGCAACAAAAAAAGGTAGTATAAGAGTTTTTATTTTCAAAATTAAAAATATTTGACATAAAAATAATTTGTGACTAGTCAATTTTGAAATTTGGTGATTTTAATATATACAAAATTAAAGTAAGCAAAGAAAACAATGGATAGTGGGTTGTTATTGATAGAAATGGGAGGAGAGTTTTTGAAAAATGAAGAAAGAATCGAAAAAATTAAAGAGAAGAGAGACGAATAAAATAAAGGTTGGAGTAAAATATGGTAAATAGAAGCTTGTAAATTAAGATTCAAGCCAGAGAATTAAATAAAAGAAACAGTGAAAAAGTTTGTAAGTACTTACCAGTTATAAAAAATCCAGCTACACAAAACACAAAATTAAAGTAAATAACTATACAAGCATATCAGGAAATTGGAGCGGCCATATCCAAACATTAAACAGCTGAGAAGAAACGACAGGTCGGCCAACCGCCAGGATAAAAATATAAGGTAAAATCTCGAGATTTTAAAATTTGGTGGGCTAATTTAAGTTAAGATTTGTAAATACATTTGTTAAAAATTTTCTAAAAAATATTTTATTAAAACAAATTCCTAAATTGTTTTCTGAAAGTGTTTAGTTTTTTTATGTGTACTGATTTTGTGAATTTAAATTTTGAAAATATACTAACTAGAAACAACAAAATTGAACCTGCATCCTGAGAGAGAGTAAAAGAAAATAAAAGTAAGTAAAAACTTGTAAATTAAAATATGAGCTAGTCTGGGTACACAAGGGCATAAATATAAAATAAATACAAATTTAAAATAAAGGCGCCAAGTTTCATAGATTTTAATAAAACACAAAATTTTCAATTCAATAACTATTTAATAAAAACAATTCAAAATTTTTACAAATTATATAAATAAATAAAAATACAATAAACCTTATTATCACAATAATATATATATATATATATATATATATATATATATATATATATATATATATATATATATATATATATATATATATATATATATATATATATATATATATATATATATATATATATATATATATATATATATATATATATATATATATATATATATATATATATATATATATATATATATATATATATATATATATATATATATATATATATATATATGTTGTATTGGAGATTCACAAATTCACTTTTTAAAAACAAATTTTATTTATTAAATACAATTATTAATGATTTATGTTTTATAACACTTTGTATACTTAAAACTAAGGTTAACATGAAAGATTGTAAGTGTAGGAGAATATGTCGTTAACTGAGTCTGCAAGTGGCTTGCCAGTTGTATTTATAATAAATGGTTTGCTAAATCAGCACGTATGATATTTCATGCAAATTCAAACGTGACTGATAAAATAAATGATATTAATTTACAATGGGAATAATTTTAACGTTATCAGCAATGGTGTCAAATTACTGTCTGTGAATGATACTGACTTTAAACTAATATACAATAATTATAATTTTGATATAACAACTCCCTTTCATATAAAAAAAGTTGATGCCATGGAGCAACTTTTAAGCATAATTTTTGCTGTGACTTGGATTTAGCTCTATTTCCTCTAGTTGTTCTTGTAGGTTTATACTGGGTCTTCGTTTGGGGAGTATGTGTCCATAGTTTTTGAATATTCCACGCCTAGGTGATGGTGGTGGAGGTGGCTGATTGTTGGATGAGGTGATTCCAATTCCTGGTCTTCTTATTTTTTCTTACATTTACAAATAACATATAATATAATTAATAATAAAATTACAACTATGATTACATAGGTAAACCAGGATATATTTTTATTTACAAATGGTTCGTTAATTAACCTATCTAGATCTTCAGAGTACTGATCTAGTTTATGTTTTGCGATGCTTAAATCATCCGTATTTAGGTTGCTTAACTTCAGTGGTTTTAGCTTTGGAAGATTGTTTTTATCCGGTAAGTGCTCACAACAGTCATAAGGTATTAAAACCGGATGATTGTTATAGGTAATATTGTCCTGTTGATACACAGATGCATGTACTCTAGTACTACCTATAAAAGCGTTACATTCAGGTTGTAGTTTCAGGATAGAGTTTGTATCATGGCTCCGTGGTCTAGAGGTAACGTACTTGCCTCGAAACCTCGGGGTCCCGGGTTCGATTCCCGGCCGTGGCACTGGGATTTTTCTGTGAGAGAGATTAATCGTAGTATACTCGGATATTGGATGTATGTCCGTTGTCTCAATGTGTATACCCTCTCCCGCACAATGTCATTTAAGACATTCAGGGATAAAGGGGGGTTGTCATTACATGTGGTGTTATTATTATTATTATTATATTATTATTAATTACTTTTGTGACTACGTCTCTGTGATGGCACTTAACTGTCACTGGTAAACTGTCCGAAACCGGAGATTAGCCACTTATTATTACTGAGTTTTTGAATACTGTAGTCTTTTGCGAATAATAAGTTTGACTGGCATGTCCGGGGCACTACACTTAATTGTTTTAATATTTGGGCTTCACATATAGCGTCACTGTCTATTGGGTAAGGAAGCACGTTTGAACAGTTTTATGTTGTGATCTAAGGTTTTACAACTCTCGAGGTTTGGAAGAGGTACAAATAACAATGAATCATCATCTTTAGCAATGTATCTATGCGTTGTTGACAAAATATGATGAAGTCCAGTTCGATTATCCAATACAGGTATAGGGTACAGGTGGTAAAAGTGTGTAACTCTCTGGTTCTGTTAGTGGAATTTTGAGTACAAATATTATTTTAGATGCAGATTGAAAAGCTTGAAGTTCTATTATATCAAAGTATTGAGCTACCTTTGATATTTGTGGTGTTATAGGTAAATTGTTTTTATGTAGAGATTGAGATATCTGCTGAAGTGAGGTAATTAGATCTTTAGGTGTGATTATTGAACTATGCAAGATTTTTAGCCTGGCAAATGTAATCGAATTTAGGATGTCATCTAGACCGTTTTCTAAGAACATATAGCTTTCCATTAGAGATTCGCATAACTCAAGAACTTTTAATTTTGCATCGATGTAAAATAAATTATCCGATATATCATATATTGATTTTTCGATTTCTTTGATGTCATTATTAAAGGTTTCTTCATCAATTCTTAGTTTCTAAATGGTAGTATTAAAACTTTTTATTACCGAGGTTGTTACAGAAATTTGATTTTTTAACAAATTTTCTATTTGATGCTCATCGTTAGTGAGTTTATTAATATAATTAGTATAATATTCACCATCAGAGGAATCTAAATTTCCTGTGTTAGCTTTCCAAAATGTACCTACTCCGTTTAAGAGTCCTCGTTTAAAGCGTTTAGTGTCCGCGAATATTTCCTCTACTTTTAATTGTAGGGATTGCGAGATTTGAGCTAAGAGACTAATATGTGTTCTGACTTCTGACCGGAAGGATGCCATACGGGGGTTGTCTTTATCGAAAGTGTTTACTAATTCATTTAAAATTTTGTCATTATTGTCAAGGGTTTTCTTAAGTGGGTCTATGTCTTTATAAACTAAGAGTGTCCACTTGTCATTTGAAATTTCGATGCGATCTTCTTCATGGTAGTAGATTCCGATCGTATTGTTGATGGGTTCAATCGAGTATTGGGACGATACTGCCTTTAGCAGTAGAAGAAACCTGAAAACAAATTAATTTTCAAAGAATGGTTTCATTCTATCGAAATTTATTTTTGCAGTTTGTTCAGTTTGGGGATTGAAGAGTATTGCGGAATTTCTAAGAATTTCTCTAATTTCAAATGGTCCGTTAAACTTATTCTGTAGCTTATCTTTAAATTGACTCTCTTTTATGTAAACTTTGTCGCCTACTTTATATTCTGGTAAATTTTCGGAAACGTGTTTGTCGTACCGAATCTTAGCTTTTCTTTTTGAAGATTGGTTTTAGTACGGACTATTTTATAATAGTGCGAAATTCTATTGTTTAAATCACGAACGTATTTTGATATTAGTTGCTCCTGATTGTAAAGGGTTTCAGGAGGACGGCTTAAAGTGTGTCCGAATAACAATTCGTACGGGGTAAAGCCATGCGTCTTGTTTACAGAATTATTATAGCAAATGACGGCGTACGGTATGATAGTTAATGGATGTTCGCTAGGGTTGTCAGATTTATTAGCTCTTATCATTTCCAACAATGTAGCGTGGAACCTTTCTATCGAACCGTTCGATTGGGGGTGATGTACACTAGAGAAGGTCAGTTTAATATCGTAAAGAGTACAAAGATCTTTGAGAAGCTTGTTGTCGAATTCTCGTCCGTAATCGCAGTGTATACGAAGAGGTGTACCGTAATGTTGAAAATAAAGAAGTAGTGTATTTACTATCGATTTGGCTGATTTGTCCGAAATGGGATAAGCTTGCGTGAATTTAGTTAGTTCGTCCCTAATTGTTAGGACATAGTTTCTTGTCGGAATTTCTAAAACGTCTATATTTATTCTCTCAAACGGGGTTTTTGGGGTCTCGGTAATAACGAGAGGGTTATCGAGATTTTTGCGTAAGATTTTCGTTTTTTGACACGTTTCGCAATTTTTGATGTACCGTTCTACATCTTTCGTTAATCCGGTCCAATTGTACTTATTTTTAATTCTACGTATAGTCTCATTTATGCCTCGATGTAAATTATTTTTACCGGCGTGAAATTGATCGAGTATTATAGGAATCTGATCCTCATCAGGGGTTTTTACGATGTCCTGACAAATTACAAGGTTTATGTCCTTGTCGGTGAATATAAATGAAAGTATTTCGAGAATTGGTAAATTTAAATTATTTTCTATATAATACGTTTTGGATGGGCTTATGTCGTTTTGATTTTTTGTACAGCGTAATAAAGAGTTGTAATATTGCCGTACCGGGATCAAAAGGCAATGGTACGATATAATAGTTTCTTTTCTTTACTGTTTTACTAGATAGAACATTAATTTTATTGTTGGTAAAATCGGGATTTTCCTCGAAAATATCATCTATGATTTTAAAATGGAAGTCCTGCAGGTTGTCCTGTTGAAAGAACGTAATGATATTTTTGTGCTCTTTATCTAGTAATTGATTATTTGAGAACCTAATTTTCGAATAATCGATTAATGATGTTGTTTGATATAATTTCTCAAAGGTGTCGAACTCTTGGGTTATTTGTTCTGGCGATATGTCGTCGTCAGAGCTAGTTTCTACGTTAGGGTCGTCGTCCGTGTTTTGAACGTTATTATGAAATGTCACGCATTCCTCGATATTATTAACTTTTATGCGCGATAGAGCGTCCGCGTTTTTGTTGATTTTTTCTGGCTTATATATGATCTCATAATCATACTCCTCAAGCTTGAGCCGCCAGCGTGCGAGTCTGCTTCCGGGATCTTTAATGGAAAAAAGCCAAGTCAAAGGTCGGTGGTCCGTTATAAGCTTAAATTTTCTACCGAAAAGGTATGGTCTGTAATGTTTAACAGCCCATACAATAGCTAACAGTTCCCTTTCTATAGTGGAGTACTTTGTCTCCGCGTTACATAAAGTTCGCGATGCATAGGCAATCGGAAGATCTTTTCCTATGGGGCCTTGCGAGAGCACGGCTCCTATGGCATAAGCGCTTGCATCCGTTAGAAGAAAGGTTTCATCGAAGTTAGGGTATATTAAAATAGGTGTAGAGGTTAAAGCTGCTTTAAGCTGTTCAAATGATTTTTTACAATCGGAATTAAAATTAAATAAAATATCTTTTGAAGCAGAGTAGTAAGTGGTTTAGAAATTTTCGCGAAGTTAGAAATGAAGCGCCTGTAATATCCGGCTAGTCCTAGAAAAGATTTAATTTCTTTTTGTGTTTTTGGTTCGGGAAAATTTCGTATACAGTCAATTTTTGAAGGATTTGGTTTGACTCCATCTTGGGTGATAAGATGCCCTAGATAAGCGACTTCTTTCCTCAAGAATTCGCATTTATCCGGCTGGATTTTGAGATTGGTTTTTCTTAATCGTTTGAAAACTTCTGTTAACCTGGACATGTGTTCGTGGATTGTGGGGGAATATATTATAATATCATCCATGTAGACGAGGCAACGCTCGTTTTGGATGCCTAAGAGGATGTTATCCATTACGCGCTGGAAGGTTGAAGGTGCGTTTTTTAGGCCGAATGGCATCCGAACGAACTCGTAATGGCCATTCTCTACCGAGAACGCGGTTTTTTGGATGTCTTTTTGATCTATTTCTATCTGGTGGAACCCCGACGCGAGGTCTAACGTGGTGAAGTATTCACATTTACCGAGTTGATCGAGAAGATCCGAAATATTCGGCAGCGGATATTTATCATTGATGGTTAGCTCGTTTAGTTTTCTATAATCGATGACTACTCTCCACTTTTGTTTGCCTGAGGCGTCAAGCTTTTTTGGCACTACCCAAACTGGGGAGGACCAAGGTGAGATAGAGTGTTGGATTTTGCCTTGGTCGAGCATTTTTGAAATTTGGGTTTTTACCTCCTCTTTATGGACTTGAGGATACCGATATGATTTAGTGAAGGTGGGTTTGGCATCGTTGGTATCTATAGCGTGTTTTATTTCGTTGGTGAAAGTTAAAGAGTCACCCTCCAGATAAAATATGTCGGAGAATTTAAGACATAAATCTGTGATGGATTCCCTTTCTTCGTCATTGAGATGTTCTACGCGTAATTGATTTTGAATTTCGTGGTGTCTATCCGAAATGTTATTTTGAAAGTCCGAGTTACCGTTGATAGTGTTTAAATTAAAGGTTGATTCAAAATTTGTGATGGGTTCCAATTTAAGGTCAGAAAATTCGATTGTTTTCGGGATGGCGTTAGCATTGATTAAAAATTCACCTCTTTCATTAATTTTAACTACAGCATTAGGGAGTCTAACTTTTTCTTTTTCCTGAGCTAGCAGTATAGCATCAGTGTTGGTTAAATTGCATTTTAATTTAAAAATTTGTTCCATGCGTGGCTGAATAGAAATTTTATTAATAACATAACTATCGCTACAGTTTGTATTAACAACTGGAGTTTCATTTAAGTCATCGCCTGCTTTAAATAAAGGTACTGTTTTATAATTGGTAATAAGCTTTTTATTTTTTAAGTCTATTATACACCTGTAATGTTCCAAAAAATCCGAACCAAGTAATCCGTCAAATTCTATATCAAGATTATAAATGTATACTTTATGTGGGTCGCCTGGTTTAAACGGAATAAGTTTGGATTCATTTATACAAATTTTTTCATTAGTTATACCCTGAATAATGACATTTTCAGAAGTTTTATTTGAATATTTTTCCGCAGTTTTTTCTTTAAAGATCGAAATTCCTGCACCAGTATCGATCAGAATTTTATATGTGTTTGTTATATCCTTGATATAATACAGATTTCTGGATTTAACAGTAAGCAATGGATTTAGATGAAAGTTTGTTCGGGGGAGTTCAGATTGGGGTTGAAATCTTCCAAGTTCATCGATTGGATCTGGGATTCTAGATCTGAAATTGGATTGAAAGTTTGTTGGGGCG
Organism: Rhamnusium bicolor; assembly: GCA_029963845.1. Classification (NCBI taxonomy): domain Eukaryota; kingdom Metazoa; phylum Arthropoda; class Insecta; order Coleoptera; family Cerambycidae; genus Rhamnusium; species Rhamnusium bicolor. The sequence goes on from JANEYF010002169.1 coordinate 133,712, forward strand.
TCATAGAAAATGCGGGGTTCTCCTGCGTGAAATAATCGAGGTGTTGGTTCTGAAAATTCAGGGGGATCGCTCGAAGTCTGGGGACCTATCCGAAAATCCTGAACATTACCAGAGTATTGGTACTGTTCTGAAAAATCTTCCTGTATATTAAATGGAAAATCCTGTAATTCTTCGTTCGTTGGTTCTTGATACTCTTCATTAAAATACGAGTAATTTGGCGTTTGATAATTTAAGTGATGTGTCCTTGGTTGGTTTGAATTACGATTGAAACTCGGGTTTGGCTGAATTACAGATGGTCGAGATTGGTATTGATTAGGCCTGTTAAAGAATTGATTTGGTTTCTGATTTTGATTTGAGAAGTTTTGTTGTGGAAATGGCCTTTGCTGTTGCTGCTGCGGCTGTGGAGCAGCATATTGCCTTTGAAAATTCTGATATGAATTCTGTTGAGGAAAATTAGGAAAATTGGGGGATTGTGAAAATTGTTGACGAGCGCGACATTCATTTATGAGATGTCCGTTGCGCTTACAATATGTGCAAATTTTCTGAAAACTATTTGATACACTGGGCTTTTTAATTGGTATTTGAACATTGCGAGAGGGATTAGATTTGTCAAATTTCTGATTTTCGAAATAAGACAATTGAAGTTCTCGTCTGATGCGTGCACATGCCTCGAGCATGTCTGCAGGGTTTCCTGCCCTTATAATCTGTCCTAAACGAGGTTCTAGTCCCGCGAGAAGTGTATTTAAAGTCATTGTCTCGATAAGTTGAGACTGAGCGTCTTTTTGATCAAGTGTTAGAGTGGCTTTTTGTATAGCAGCATGCATTTTAGCATTATGCGTCTGTAAACGGGAAAAGAATGTTAATGCAGATTCGTTTGACAGCTGTTTAATTCGCTGCAAATCTTGAATGAGAGAAGTTAAGTCACGTGAATCTCCAAAATGGATTGATAAAAGTTGTTTAATTTCGGGCCATGTTGCTGGGTTTCGCGAGTTTATTAATTGAGCTGCTCGCCCACGGAGCTTATTTTTAATATGTAATGTTAATAATGTTCGTTGGTCGTTGACGGCCATGTGATATGCATGGTCGCAAGCGTTCAAAAATGTATTTACAAAGATCTGGTCACCTTCAAATTCAGGGACAATAGAAAAAATCTCTGATAGTTTGTAGGGTTCAATATTTGCCTGTCCTTCTGCCATTTTGATTATTTATTATTTAATTGGGATTATTGGATAATTGAACTTTAGTTCGCGTTAAAATTAAGAAAATAATGACCACAAAAATAAAATATAACAGTAAGATGATTCAATGTAAAAATGCACTTACCAAAATATTATCATTGGGATGTGGGATGAGTTGTACGTTTCTTTTGCTGGTTTTGTTGATTGTTGTTTGAATTGCTTGTTTTTGAGTTGCTTGTTGTTTGAGTTGCTTGTTGTTTGAGTTGCTTGTTGTTTGAGTTGCTTGTTGTTTGAGTTGCTTGTTGTTTCTTTCTTGAAATAGTTGTTTACTTGAGTGATTGTGTGAAGTCGTTGGTTCGTTTGACCGTTCGAAGGATGATGATCCACCACTACCAGTTAGGCTCTTGGTTCCGTGTTCAAGTAGTGTTTTTTTCGGATCCTACCGACTGCGCCAATTTGTTGTATTGGAGATTCACAAATTCACTTTTTAAAAACAAATTTTATTTATTAAATACAATTATTAATGATTTATGTTTTATAACACTTTGTATACTTAAAACTAAGGTTAACATGAAAGATTGTAAGTGTAGGAGAATATGTCGTTAACTGAGTCTGCAAGTGGCTTGCCAGTTGTATTTATAATAAATGGTTTGCTAAATCAGCACGTATGATATTTCATGGTATATGCAAATTCAAACGTGACTGATAAAATAAATGATATTAATTTACAATGGGAATAATTTTAACGTTATCAGCAATGGTGTCAAATTACTGTCTGTGAATGATACTGACTTTAACTAATATACAATAATTATAATTTTGATATAACATATATATATATATATATATATATATATATATATATATATATATATATATATATATATATATATATATATATATATATATATATATATATATATATATATATATATATATATATATATATATATATATATATATATATATATATATATATATATATATATATATATATATATATATATATATATATATATATATATATATATATATATATATATATATATATATATATATATATATATATATATATATATATATATATATATATATATATATATATATATATATATATATATATATATATATATATATATATATATATATATATATATATATATATATATATATATATATATATATATACTACTATATACATATATATATATTTTATATTTATATATATATGTTATATCCAAATTTGGGCATATATATATAACGTATATTGGATTATACGTATATATATATATGTGTATATATTTCTGGTATCATATATATATATATATATATATATATATATATATATATATATATATATATATATATATATATACATATATATATATATAAATATGATATGTATATAAAAATATATATATGTATGATATTTATATGAGCAAATATATATTTATCATATATATAGATATGATATATATGTTTTGTTTTGCTTAAATATATAATGTATATATATAATTATGGTATTATGTCATATGTTATATATATATAGGTCATAAATATATCGGAAATGTATATCCAGGAATAACTATATATATATTAAATGGAACCATGGAGAGATGATACGTATATTTATATATAAGTATATATATTACATATAAATATGTACCAAATACTACATATATATATATATATATATATATATATATATATATATATATATATATATATATATATTAAAATATATATATGTATATATACATATATCATATATATATAACATATATATATATATATATATATATATATACATATATATATATATATATATATATATACATATATATATATATATATAGATATATATTATATATATATATATATATATATATATATATATATATATATATATATATATATTATATATATATATATATATATATATATATATATATATATATATATCATATATATATATATATATATATAAAATATATATATATATATATATATATATATATATATATATATATATATATATATATATATATATATATATATATATACAGGTCGGAGCCAATAGTGTCTGGACGGGAAGATTAGCTCATTTATTAGAGATGATAGAAAATACTTTTTATACAAAAACTATTCAGTTATCAAAACTCCAAATCTCAAAAATGTTTTGAGTTATACAAGGTGTTCAGTTTAAGTTGGGCAGCAAACCAACTTTGTTAAGTTAAATGGGACACCCTATATATTAGTATATTTTATTAGAGAACATCAAGAGCTTTCCAATTAACTACCATAACATGTATACCTTTTCATTAGTTTAAGAGATATTTGAAATTTTGTCGAAATTTTAACAGATGAACACCTTTATGATACACGTTGTATATTTTTAATTTGTAACAATTTTAAACTTTTTATTACGGCAATTGATTAGCCCTAGGAAAGAGCTCTCAAATCATGTATCCGAATTTGTGATTTTGTCTACAGGATGTTCATAATTCTATGACGAACTTGAAGATTTAAAAACCTCGATAACTCTGTTATTTTAAATGGAACACCCTGTATATTATTTCCTATTCTGAAAGCCGTTTTTGCTACGATTTCCAATGATACTATATTTGATATAGCTGGAAACAGCAGTTATTCAGTAATTTAAGATCAAACTTGAAAATTGTTTTAAATCACGATTTTGCGCCAGACTTTCATATTAATGATAAGAATTTTAGTTTAAAATCGTATTTTTCCCAAATGGCACATTAGATATTTTTCGGTTAGGGATTTTAAAAAAACCTTTTTTTTAAATGGGATCTTTTAGTATCGTTTGTTATTTTAATTCCTAAGAATCATTTGATTTTCCTGTTAAAACAAAGGGTGCCGTGGAAAACAATCACTTATTTTAATTGACAGCTTCTTTCTAAATGGCATAGTTAGTGTACTTTACAAGAAACTAGTTTACAGTATGAATTTTTCAAAAGAAGAATTAATTGATATGGTGTATATTTTGGGTAGAGTGTCACAAAAATTCTTTGTTAGCCAGTAGGGTGTATAAAGAGCGATATCCAGAAAGGCGATGCCCGAGAGAAGAATCATTCAGAAGCCTTTCTGGAAGATTTGATAATACAGGAAGTGTAGAATATGCAAAACATACGAGACAAAAAACTGCATTAACTGAAGAAAATGAATTTACAGTGATGACCGCGATTGTGGAAAATCCACATTCCACTACGAGGCAATTAAGTACTGAACTTGGAATAAGCAGGACAACTGTAAGAGTCATTAAAAAAATAGATATCATCCATACCATGTACAGTTGCACCAAGAGCTAGATCACGCAGATTTTGAAAAACGTGAGCATTTTTGCCACTAGGTAACAGCAAAGATGAATGAAGAGCAAGATTTTCTTAATAAAGTTATGTTCTCAGATGAAGCAACGTTTCACAACAATGGAAGTGTAAATAGGCACAATTTTCATTATTATTCCGATGAAAATCCACATTTTGCGCACTGTAAATAATCAGCATAGATGGTCCATTAACGTTTGGGGAGGAGTAATTGGTGATTTTTTAATTGATCCGAATTTTTTGAAGGCTCCCTCACAGACCCAAAATATTTAGATTTTCTACAGAATAATTTTCCCCAACTGTTAGACCATATTCCGGATATAGTACGACAAGATATGTGGTATCAACAAGATGGAGCGCCACCACATTATGCAGTTGCCGTTAGGGAATGGCTGAATCAAACATTCCCAAATAAATGAATTGGACGTGGTGGACCAGTAAGCTGGCCTCCTAGACCACCGGACATTACCCCACCGGACTTTTTTTATGGGGATACGTTAAAGAAAAAAGTATATCAAGAACCTCCCAACTACTCCTGAAGATATGAAAAGGAGAATAAGGGAAGCATTTACTTCAATTACACCTCAAATGATGGCTAACGTTAGAGAGTCTTTTTTGCCGCAGAGTCCAGATTTGTATTGAGCAACATGGTCGGCACTTTGAACACTTGCTTTAATTTTAATTTTTTTGTTTGTTTTCTTTAATTGTATATTTTGCTTTAATTTAAATACATTTTGTGAGTAATTTTTGTCTAGTTTAGCTGTTAAAAATACGTAATGCCTGGTCGATGGCAGAGTGGGCTAGCGCATTAAGTGACAATCATAGCTAGATTATTGTGTTATTTCGACTCCCGGGTTCGAACTCCGGCATCGACACTGGCAATGTCGACGGGAATGGTTGTGCTTCTTCGTTTTTTCAATTGTGTAACACCCCTCCCGTGCAGTTTCGGCTTTGGATGGATTTGGGGATTGTCTAATTTCTGTTATGTTTATTTTATATTTAATGTATTATTTTACAGAAGCATAAACCTAGTTACTATTTTTTTTTATAATAAAAAAATATCTAAGGTGTACCTTTATAGTTTTGAACTAGTTTTTTAATTTAATATGAAATGCTGGTGCAAAATCGGAATATGAAAAAATTTTCAAATTATCTCAAATTACTGAATAACTGCTGTTTCCAGCTATATCAAATATAGTATCATTGGAAAGCGTAGCAAAACGGCTTTCAGAATAGGAAATAATATACAGGGTGTTCCATTTAAAATAACAGAGTTATCGAGGTTTTTAACCTCTTAACTGGCACATAACAATTTCTTAGAGTGATCCTGTAATGGTCGCAAAAATTACCGCTAGCGTATATATACGTCATATTCATTATGCATCATATACACGTATATATACATCATATTCAGAAAAAGTAGGTTAATAAAAAAATTATAAAAGTGATTTGTAAATAGTTTTATTATCTGTATAATACATTAAATGAAAACAGGAATCTATAACCTATTAAGAAATCAGTTCGTATGATATATACCGAAACAAGGAGCAGGGCACAGTCCCGTTCTACATTCTAGACATCAGTATCTCGATTCTTTTCTTTGTCCTTTTTTGAAAACATAACACACACCGTTTAGTTGGTTTTTCTTTATGGGCTGTTGGCGAAATAATAGACGGGAAATGTCTTTCAGTAAAGCGAGTAATGTCTCCAGTTTTAGAATGTCTCTTCTCATTACTCAATGGCTCTGCATATTTTGCAATTATCTTTTCAGCAAGTTCAATAATAAAATTTAATCTACTTTTCTTACCCCAGCTTTCTTATAAATAATATAACTGTTCAAAATGGTAATATTTAGCATACGTAGAAACATTTTTTTATAGAATTTTTTAGGTCGGTTCTGGCAATAGAATGGAAATGAAGCAGATTATCTGCTAAATCTACTCCACCCATTTGTTTATTATAATCCAATACCACAGCTAGTTTATTTATTTTAGTATTTCACTTCTCTATTTCTATCATACTATTGTCATGTACAGAAGACATCATCAGTGTAGAAAATATTATATCAAACTGTAGCTCCAAGAGTGGGGATTTGCAGGCATCGCCGCAGGCGAACATATTCGTATTATTCATTAAAGGCCCCAATAAAAATCTGTCGGCGAATATATTTGTCATATACAGATAAAGATGATTTTTAGTTCGCGGATATATTCGTCATAACCAGTTAAGAGGTTAAATCTTCAAGTTCGTCATAGAATTATGAACATTCTGTAGACAAAACCACAAATTCGGATACATGATTTGAGGGCTCTTTCTTAGGTTAATCAATTGCCGTAATAAAAAATTTAAAATTGTTACAAATTAAAAATATACGTGTATCATAAAGGTGTTCATCTGTTAAAATTTCGATAAAATTTCAAATATCTCTTAAACTAATGAAAAGAAATACATGTTATGGTAGTTCATTGGAGAGCTCTTAATGCTCTCTAATAAAATATACAATAATATATAGGGTGTCCTATTTAACTTAACAGAGTTGGTTACTGCCCAACTTAAACAGAACACCTTGTATAAATCAAAATATTTTTGAGATTTGGAATTTTGATAACTGAACAGTTTTTGTATAAAAAGTTTTTTTCTATTACCTCGAATAAACGAGCTATCTTCCGTCCAGACACTATTGGCCCACCCTGTATATGTATATATAAGTAAAGCAAGATGTCTGATTGTGAAGATGAACCGTCCGAGCCTCTGTTTTGTATGCAAGAAAACTGTAAAAAAATCTCATCTGTTCGAGTGTAATGATATATGTGGTTCAGTGTATCATAGTGAATGTGTGCCATTAAAAAAATCTGCAATAAATGCATTATACTCGTCCAAATGCATAAAGTGGTATTGTGAACGCTGCATTCAAATAGAAGATGTATATTTTGTGAGAAATATGGAATCTAAGTGCTGCCAAATCATAGAACAAAAATTAAGTACCATGTTCAATAATTTTGAAGAAAGAATTTTAAGTCTGCTATATAATGTCGTACCAAATAAACCTAATTCCTGCACCGAAAAAAAGTGTTGAAAAAGCTAAAAGAATACAAACTGATAAGAGTGATAAGGAATGGCCTAAATCTATTGAGGCGCCTGTATCGGTAAACTGTAACTCTAGTTCGGTGAATCTGTCATACGAGGTGCCGGTAATTAACATAATCACAGCTGCAAATGTAAACTCGTTTAGCGATGTGTCTAATAAAATCAAAAGTGTAGTGAGTGAACAAAATAACGTACACAACAAAATTATCAAGAGCTCTGGTAAGCCAAATGACTTTGTTATCGTAAAATCTAAAGACTCAAATCAAAATGCAGATTACGTGTATGCGGAACTTAAAAAATCTGTTAAAACAGTTGATCTTCAAATTTCAATTAATAATATAAAAAAAATAAATAACGGTGTAGTTATAAATTGCAATTCTGCAGAGTCAAAAGAGAAATTGTTTTCTACAATTAATAGCAATTTAAACAATGATTTTGAGGTTACAGCTTAAAAAAAAATACTTCCTAAACTAATTATCTATGATGCCTTTAGTTCAGATGTTCCTGCTGACAATATAGAACTTGCAAATAATTTAATAACTAATAACAATATTGATAACACAAAAAACGGTTTTGAACTTAAAGTTGTTTGTAAGATAAATAACAGAAATAATATAAATATAGTAATTGCAGTGGATACAAGGAATAATATAATTTCAAAAAATTATATGTATGTTGGCTGGAAAAAATGTAACATAAAAGATTCTTTTCACATAAATAGGTGTTTTAAATGTGCAGCTTATGGACATGTATCTAGTGACTGTAAAAGTGGGATTCCTGTGTGCTCTATTTGCGCCGAAGGACACGATAGTAAAATTTGTACCTCAAATGAAAAAAAATGTGCTGTGTAAGGTTCAACAAACTAAAAAACCAAAATATTAATTATAATCATGAATCTACCAATAAAAGTTGCCCTTGCTATGCTAAAATTCTAGAAGACATAAAAACGAAAACTTTACATGAACCTAATTTTTTTCGTAACTAAACTTATATTAAATCAGATAATGGTGTATCAATTTGCCATCTAAATATACGTTCTCTTAAAAGCAAATTTCAGGAACTTAGGAACTTTATTTACTCAAATAATTATCAAATTGTAGCCATCAGTGAAACATGGCTCTCCTCTGATGACGCGTATGGAGTCGATGGTTATAGCCTAATACGTAATGATAGACCTACACGAGGAGGTGGAGTTGCCATTTACTTATGCAATAAAATAAAGTTTACTGTACTTAATCTATTGGTCCAATCAAGTTGTGAATATTTAGTAATTAAAGCAAATTTCTCAAATAAACTCTTAGGCATTTCTGTTCTTTACAGGCCGCCAAATAGTTATTATAAAAATATAGATGTGTTGAGGGATATTTTTTGTCATTTCATAGAAAATAATCTTTTAAATTTTATAGTACTAGGAGATATAAATATAAATATGAAATTGAATAATATTTACTCTGACTATGTCAATAATATTCTGCATGAATTTTCTTCTAAACAAATAATTCAATCTTCCACAAGGGTAACAGAGGACACAGAAACATTGATTGATGTAATAATAGTAAATAATAATCTAGATGTTCTTGAAAGTGATGTTTTAGATATTTGCTTGTCTGATCATAACATAATTGCATGTAAAATAAATATAAATTTTGCAAATTCCAACATTTTAAATACATTTCGTTCTTACAAAAATTTTAATGCAGATTCTTTTCAAAGGGATTTGAATATGATTGACTGGAATATTATGTACAACATGAAATCTATAAATGATAAAGTAGAATATTTTAATAAAAAAATAATAAGCTTATTTGATAGTCACGCTCCTTTTACTACACAATATATTCGTAACAAAAAACAAAGCATGCCTTGGTTTACTCAAAATTTAAAATATATGAAAAATATGAAAATAAATGCCTGGAATAGGTATAAAAGAACTCAATTAGTATCGCACCGCCAGTATTATTGCCAACTTAGAAATTTTTACACAAATGCCCTTAAGAATGAAAAAAAGCTTATTTTAATGCTAAGTTGAATGAGTGTAAATCAGATTCTAAAAAACTTTGGAGTACATTACAAAGTCAAGGTGTTGTAAACAAACCACCAATAATTGATATATCAGATAATTTTAATAACCCTGACTTAATAAATAATCATTTCGTAGATTCTATTCCCTCTCCTGTTACTGATAACTGCTATCTTGCGAAATTTAATAATTCATTTTTCTCTAATTCGTTATCTTTTGAATATTTGCCAGTTCATCCTGATATTATTTCAAAATTAATAAAAAATCAGAAACCCAGTACTATGGGATCAGATGGTATTTCAGGTAAAATGTTACAGTTAAGCCTGCCGTCTATTTCACAGCCACTCACGCACATAGTAAATATTTCATTTGAGCTGGGAAGTGTTGCATCTTTGTGGAAAACTTCTATTGTAAAGCCAATACCAAAAAAGCTGAGTCCGGAAAATTTTAATGATCTGAGACCAATAAGCCTTCTCTCAGTACCACTAAAAAATCGCTGAAACTGCATTATATGAACAATTATCCATCTATGCAACCGAAAATAGTATACTGCCATATAACCAATCAGGGTTTCGAAAAAAGCACAGTACAACTGCTGCTTTGACAACCGTCGTAGACGATATTCTTGGTGGCATAGATCAATCAAAAAATACATCCTCGTACTTCTAGATATGTCAAAAGCATTTGATTCTATTAATGTTGATGTCCTGATTGCTAAATTAAAATTTATTGGGCTTTGCGAAAATCTTCTTGCTTGGATGGAATCTTACCTGCAACACCGGCGACAAATTGTATGCTTAAACAGTCCAAATGGCCAGATATACTCACAGCCTAAAGACCTAAGATCAGGAGTACCTCAAGGCTCTGTTCTTGGACCCCTCCTTTTTAGTATATCCACTTTTGATTTGCAAAAAGTGCCCGTATATTGTAGTATGCAACTTTATGCAGACGATGTTCAAATATATTACAGTTTTTCAGCCAACAACTATATCGATGCACAAAACAAAATAAATTTTGATTTATCCGAAATAAGTAACTGGTGCAAACTCAATTCATTAATATTAAATGCAAGTAAATGCAAACATATTCTATTTAACAAACAAGATTTAGATTTAACAATACGTTTGAATAGCTCAGGTTTACAAACTGTAAACTCTGTCAAAAATCTTGGTGTGATAATGGATGATAAACTAAAAGTTCGCTGAACAAGTGAAAAATAATCTACGAAGTGGTTACTATAGATTAAAACATCTATTTCAGTTTAAATCTGATCTAGACTCTAAAACAAAAATTATGTTATGCGAGTCACTGGTTCTATAAAATCTAAATTATTGTGATACAGTAATAGGGCCATGCTTAACAACAGAAGAAAAAAATAAATTACAAAAATTGCAGAATTTGTGTATGAAATTTATAACAAATATTCCTTTGTTTGCCCATGTAACACCATATATTCGTCAATTTCAACTTTTTAAAAATGCAAGAACGAAGATTTGTTCACTTTGCTTGTCTATTATATAATATTTTAAAATTTAAACTACCTGTTTATTTATATAATAAACTGGTAAGACGTAATGAAATTCATCAGCGGACTCTCAGACACGTTTCAAATACATTAGATTTACCACACCACCGCACTGCTTCCTTCTGTTCCAGTTTCTCCTATTTAGCACCACATGTGTACAATGCCCTTCCAGTTGATCTATTTCAAAAATCTTATACAATTTTTAAACAAAATGAAGAAAATCTCATTAAAGACAATAACACCAGAATCAATCTGAACCTCTTCTAATTTTTTGTGTCTTTTTTTGTTCTTTTGATCTAATAATAATTTGTATAATTTTTTTTAAGACTATGTATTTTTAATTTAATTTAATGATTTAATAATTCTATATGTATTTAATATATTAGGGTTTAGGTTTTAATATCAGGTCTTACCTAACACCTTTTGTGACTTGTTTGTACTTTTTTATATTTACATTGTACATATATGATTGTATGAACCTGTGATACACAATAAATATTTTCTTTCTTTCTTTCTTTCTATATATATATATATATATATATATATATATATATATATATATATATATATATATATATATATATATATATATATACGACCAAAATTAAAAGCAACCAAAAAAATCGACCAAGGGCTCATTTTAAAGCTTAGAGCGTCTACTTTCAAATGCCAAGTGCGCCTTTGAAAAATCCAATATGGCGGCCGGAAGCCGGAGAAAAATTGAGTGTCCAGCAAAAAAAGCTTGTAAAAATAAAAATTCGCAACCGATCGGGTCGTTTCTTGGCTCAAATTGTAGCTGATGGACGCCCCTAAAACGCTGGCGTGGTAAGTTGACAAACTCCAACATGGTGGATCCAATATGGTGGCCGAATTTTTGAAAATCAACGATTTGCACCTAATTTGGTATACGAGGATTTTGGGTGTCACTGATTATGAATTCGAGGTCAGATTTGCTAGACTCAAGATGGCGGATCCAAGTTATCGGACGAAATTTTCGAAAATCAACCGATATGTACCAAATTTGTTATACGGGGTTTTTTGGGTCGCCGATTACGAATCCGAAGATTGATTTAGAAAATCCAAGATGACGGACTTAATATAGTGGATTGGGTTATGTTTTTTCGCCATATTGAGTCCCTCACTTGAATTTTAAAGATCTGACCTTAGATTCGTATTCAGCGACCCCAAAAATCGCAGTATACCAAATTTGGTGCAAATGGGTTGATTTTAAAAAATATTGGCTAAGAACATTGTTAAATTTTAATCTATTCTGTGTCTAATGTCTACATATATGTATATTTTATTGACTTTCAAATTGATTGGTCTTGTAATTGTTATGCCCACAAACGTGGTTTTTTTTAAAAAAAATCTGTTGTGGAATTTTACATCATTCTTTGGCTATTGAGTCCTGAAGAAGTTTAAGCATATTAAACGAAACGTATGCAAGGTACTGTTTTATTTTAATTTATTGTCCTGGTTCCGACAATTTCAATCTGTAGTAAGATTAATTACTTAATAGGTAATAAAAAAAACTCATAAAAATAATCATTACTGCACATATGCTTCAGTGATTTGCTAAAATTTCAATACTGTTGAGCAATAACTAATTGATTTTGAGCCATGAATGAGCCTTGACCTTCAGTCTGTCAAAATTTTCAAATTCCTACCACAGATTTATCAGTGACCACAAGAACCCATTACATAAAATTTGGTGTCTATCGGCTGATTTTCGAAAATATCGCCGCCTTATTAGATCAGCCATCTTATATCCGCCATACTGATTTAAGAATTTTGGAAATTTGACCTCAGATTCGTAATCGGCGACCCCCAAAACCCCCAAATAACAAATTTGGTACAAATCGGTTGATTTTCGAAAATTTCGTCCACCATCTTGGATTCGCCATCTTGAGTTTCACAAATCTGACCTCGGATTCGTGATCAGTGACCATCAAAATCCCCGAATACCAAATTTGGTGCAAATCGGTTGATCTTCAAAAATTCGGCCACCATATTGGACTTTTGACCGCCATATTGGATCCGCCATGTTGGATTTTGTCAACCTACCACACCAGCTTTTTAGCGGCGTCCATCGGTTACAATTTCGGCCAAGATATGACCCAATCGGTTGCGAATTTTTATTTTTACAAGCTTTTTTGCTGGGCACTCGATTCTTCGCCGGCTTCCGGCTGCCATATTGGATTTTTCAAAGGTGCACTCGGCATTTGAAAGTAGACGCTCTAAGCTTTAAAATGAGTCCTTGGTCGATTTTTTCGGTTGCTCCTAATTTTGGTCGTAGCTCTGATCCGGTTGGCGCGGTTTGTCCCATATATATATATATATATATATATATATATATATATATATATATATATATATATATATATATATATATATATATATATATATATATATATATATATATATAATATATATATATATATAATATATATATATATATATATATAAAATATATATATATATAAAATATATATATATAATATATATATATATATAATATATATATATATAAAATATATATATATATATATATATATAATATAAATATATATATATATATATATATATAATATATATATATATATATATAAAATATATATATATATATATATATATATATATAATATATATAATATATAATATATATATATAAATATATATATATATATATATATAAAATATTATATATATATATATATATATATATATATATATATATATATATATATAATATATATATATATATATATATATATATATATATATATATATATATATATATATATATATATATATATATATATATATATATATATATATATATATATATATATATATATATATATATATATATATATATATATATATATGCGTTTTGATTAAAAACATATTTTTAATTCATTTTGAAAATACAACTTAACATTATAACTCGCTTTGAAAATAAAAAACACTAAACATATAAATCAAATTTTTATTCCGCAATCTTTCTCGTTACAGTCGCAAGACTCTTGCGTGTCATCGGGTTCTCTTCATCTACATTTTCTGTTGGTGCTTCTTCCGCTGTCCGTGCATCTTTCTCTATAAGATCTTTATAAAATGAAAAGTTTTCATTTTCTTTCCAATCTTCATCTGCAACTTTCGGTAACTTTTCTATGCTTTCTAACTTATCACCTCTCATAACTCTTCCTAATGGAACGATTTGCAGATCAACATTCTGTAAATTTCTCCCGCGCTTTAACAACGTCTCAAATTTTTTTGAAACATCATTATTTCTGTAAAATTCTTCACCCTTTATCTTTATTGTAACCTTTCTTCCAGTACTTTCTTTCTTAATAATAAATCTTTTCATTTCACTTATCCCTGGGTATTTTTCAACACTGTATCTAACTTCTTTAAATCATACAATGTCCAGTCCGATCCTAACCTTTTTATAACTCGTACTTGCTGGTAAATATTGTAATAATCTTCCTTTGTAATAATCTCTGAATGGGCTCGTAAAATTTTTCAACTCTACCGAACACCCTGTCGGCAGGCATGTACGAATACCCCATGACGGAGAAGGTTAGCCTTACTTCTTGAATTTGTGCCGGTAGCTGATTGCATAATATTTTCATGAGTGCATGCAAAACAAAATTATTTTTGTTTTGGCCTGCGCAGCCAACCGTATAAAGCCTTATTATTTGACAATTTTCTGGATATTCAAAGTTAGACAGAAAGTGTATAAGAGCTGACCCCACCTCATTTGCTCCTCGCCCAGTACTATCTTCAGTCCAATTATAAAAGTAAGGATTGTGTTTTAATATCCGTGATACATAAAGTGTAAAAACTATTTGATGAGCATAATAGTTTTCACTTATAGGTAATTTTGGTAATGGCTGCACTTGCTCCATATCAAAACAAAATGAAACTGCATTGGCAACATCTTCTTTTATTAGCAAAATTGCTTGGCGCGCAATTACGTTTTTAAAAAAAAAATATAAATTTAAAATATCTCAAAAATTAGTTGGCGCGCAATTTATGAATACGTTTTTTAAATCGTTTTGAAAATAATAAATATATTTTGTATAAAATATATATATATATATATATATATATATATATATATATATATATATATATATATATATATATATATATATATATATATATATATATATATTGTTGTGATAATAAGGATTGTTGTATTGTTGTATTTTTTATTTATATTTTGTAAAAATTTTGACTTGTTTTATTAAACTGTTGTAAAATTGAAAATTCTGTGATTTATTAAAATTTATGAAAATTGGCGCCTTTATTTTAAATTTGTATTTGTTTTTATTTATGCCCTTGTATACCCAAACTAGCTCAGATTTAATTTTACAAGTTTTTTACTTACTGTTTTATTTTCTTTTGCTCTTTCTCAGGATGCAGGTTCACTATGTTTCTATGAATAGTATAATTTTAAATTTAAATACACTAAATCAGTACACATCCATAAAAAAAAACTAAACACTTTCAGAAAACAATAAAGGAGTTGTTTTAATTTAATATTTTTTAAAATTTTAACAAATAAAATTACAAACTTAACTTAAATTACCCAACCAAATTTGAAATCTCGAGATTTTCTCTTATGTTTTCTATCCTTGCAGTTGGCCAAACTGTGTCGCTCTTAGTTCTGTCTCAGCTGTTACCACTCTTTAATGTTCAGATATGGCCGCTCCAATTTCCTACTATACTTGTGTAGTTTATTTACTTTATTTTTGTGATTTGTGCCCAACTGGATTTCTTATAACAGGTAAGTACTTACAAAATTTTCCACTGTTTCTTTATTTTTCTGGCTTGAATTCTTATTTTAAACCCTTTTATTTACAACACTACTTCTAACCTTGATTTTCTTTATACAATTCTTATTTTATTTTCTTCGATCCGCAAAATTTTCAAAAACTTTTTCCACTCCCAATCTTTTTATCAATAACAACCAACTATCAATTGTTTTCCTCTGCTTACTTTAATTTTGTATATAGTAAAAATCACCAAATTTCAAAAATGACTACTTGTGACAAGTTATTTTTTTATGTCAAATATTTTTAATTTTGAAAATAAAAACTTTTATACTACCTTTTTTGTTGCCTTTTTTAATACAATATTCTTTTCTTGATACTTTCCTGAGCATTTTCTGTAAATTAGCATGTGTTATGTTCAGTATAAAAATTTTTATCTTTCATATTTCATTTTAACAATTTTCTTAACGAGTGCCCTATCATTTTAAACAAACTCCTTTTTATAAACTAGAACTTATTAACTATTCATAACAAAGTCTTTTCATATCTAGATTAACATATCTTTTCTCAAAAACTAATATTTTTGTTTTTACATTTTTGTAGGCTGTCGAAATTGGTTTCACCCCTTTACCACACTTTAACACGGTGTCTTGAGCTACCCCCACTCACACACGAAATACTGAGTGTCTTCTTTATCCTAATGGCATGTCTTTGCACATCGACGGATTTTCTGTTTAATTTTGGATGAAATTATAGTTCAACTATGCTGTCACACATACAAAAATCAAGAAATATTTATGTTTCAACCCCAATATTGGAGAAATTATTATGGCATTCATCTAAACACATTACTGCACCCCTGTTTGGTAAGTTTTATTTCAGTTTATATTCACTTTTACAGACCATGCACTTTTTATGTTTCGTTATGAAAGTTTTTAGATAATTTACAATATTTTCCCTGTTTATTGAATGTTGCTTTCTTACTTTTATCTAAAGTTCAATTACATTGACTCTATACTAGATTTTTCATAAATTTCCCCTTTTAAAAGTTCATACTATAACAATTGTCTCTTTTTATAGGTGAAATCTTTCCCCTGAAATTATGCAACTTTTAATACTACTGGAGTTGATTGAAGTGAAATTTTTATATGGGACTACATTGGTGACACCTTTTCGATGGCAGGAAATACACACTAGGTCTCTCGTCAGCTCTGCCAGTGAAAATCCAGGACTTCGACTTGACACCTTTTTCTTGTTATTTGTTTTTCATTAATTTTTATGGCCAATTTGGCTTTGCAAATACCTTATAACTAACTACATTTTTGATATGAACAATAAATACTTAATTCTACTACACATATGTTAAAAACTAAATTAAAATTATTAAATTATTAATGATAGATCGATAGCCAATATCATTTGTCAATTCCTAACCAGACATAGATCGATTTCGAACTTATTTGTTCTCTTCAGTATGCCATAGGTTATGGAACAGACAAATGATAGTGGCCAACCTGCTAGTTATATACTAACTATGGTGAAGTGAATAGTGGTGAGAGGTATGAAACTTCTCATATGGTCTGAATGCTACTATCCGACCGACATCCTCGATGTCTCTGTGGCGGCTATCGATCTATCATGATTTGAAGGTGTAATTCAATGCAGGTCGGGGTATTTGCCCGCTGAGTAGTTGTTTCCTTCAAATCATATTTAATCACATTAGTTTAGTCCACCTGGGCTAGGGTCGCCGCTCTCGGTACTTGCTGTGATGCAAGTCGCTATCCGCCACAGAGACATCGAGGATGTCGGTCGGATAGTAGCATTCAGACCATATATATATATATATATATATATATATATATATATATATATATATATATATATATATATATATATATATATATATATATATATATATACGTATATATATATATATACTCCCGGTAGGTGATAGGAACAGAGAGGGACGTGCTCTACCGACGTTTCGGTGAATCTCATCTACCATCTTCAGGTGTCTATACTGATAAATGTCTTTCTGCGGCTTCTGGTCACCTCGGGGCCTATCACCTCAGCTACACCGGGCGAGTATACCCGGAACAATTGAAACACGTGTCAACACGGTTTCATCTTTCGTGACATTTGCAATATATTTCATATATATATATTATATATATGGAGCGGTACCAGATGAATTTTTTATATATATATATATATATATATATATATATATATATATATATATATATATATATATATATATATATATATATGTATATATACATATATATATATGTATATATATATATATAATATATAATATATATATATATATATATATATATATATATAATTAATATATTATTTTTTTTTATTTTATTTTATTGATCTATTTGCCCAACAGATTACAGAATCCAATTACAGGACAACAGTATAGTTAAAAAAAGTTAAATTAAAAATATACTTAAAAACTATAACTTAATATAATATATAATATAATATAAAATATTCATATATATATATATATATATATATATATATATATATATATATATATATATATATATATATATATTATATATATATATATATATATATATATATATGTATATATATATATATATATATATATATATATATATATATATATATATATATATATATATATATATATATATATATATATATATATATATATATATATATATATATATATATTATCACATGTAGCAATATTATAAATTATTTTAAAAGGTTTTTAATTATTTTCATTAGAATAATAAAATGCAGAAATAGAGGTACAAAAAATAGAGTGCAAACGTGCAGTAAAAATAAAAGGTTTAATGAATACAGTAGCATGCATACATTTAAAAATGAACAATTTCAGAAAACAATTTTAATTTAGTTTTTTAACATATGTGTAGTAGAATTAAGTATTTATTGTTCATATAAAAAAAAATGTAGTTAGTTATAAGGTATTTGCAAAGTCAAATTGGCCATAAAAATTAATGAAAAACAAATAAAAAAACAAGAAAAAGGTGTCAAGTCGAAGTCCTGGATCTCCACTGGCAGAGCTGACGAGAGACCTATTGTATATTTCCTGCCATCGAAAAGGTGTCACCAATGTAGTCCCATATAAAAATTCACTCCAATCAACTCCAGTAGTATCAAAAGTTGCATAATTTCAGGGGAAAGATTTTACCTATAAAAGAGACAATTGTTATAGTATAAACTTTTAAAAGGGGAAATTTATGAAAATCTAGTATAGAATCAATGTAATTGAACTTTATATAAAAGTTAAAAAGCAACAATCAATAAACAGGGGAAAATATTGTAAATTATCTTAAAACTTTCATAACGAAACATAAAAAGTGCATGGTCTGTAAAAGTGAATATAAACTGAAATAAAACTTACCAAACAGGGGTGCAGTAATGTGTTTAGTAATGATAAAATTTTAATATTGGGATTGAAACATAAACATTTCTTGATTTTTGTATGTGTGACAGCATAGTTGAAATATATTTTCATCAAAACTAAACAGGAAATCCATCGATGTGCAAAGACATGCCATTAGGACAAAGAAGAAACTCAGTGCTTCGTGTGTGAGTGGGGGTAGCTCAAGACACAGTGTTAAAGTGTGGTAAAAGGGGTGAAACCAATTTCGACAGCCTACAAAAGGTAGAAACAAAAATATTAGTTTTGAGTAAAGATATGTTAACCTAGATATGAAAGATTTGTTATCAGTAGTTATTTAGTTCTAGTTATATAAAAAGGAGTTTGTTTAAAATTATAGGGCACTTGTTAAGAAAATTAAAAAAAAAAAATGAGATGTGAAAGATAAAAATTTTTATACTGAACGTAACACATGCAAATTTACAGAAAATTCTCAGGAAAGTATCAAGAAAACTATATTGTATTAAAAAGGCAACAAAAAGGTAATATAAAAGTTTTATTTTCAAAATTAAAAATATTTGACATAAAAAAAATAATTTGTCACAACTAGTCAATTTTGAAATTTGGTGATTTTACTATATACAAAAGAAAAGTAAGCAGAGAAAAACAAGTGATAGTGGGTTGTTATTGATAAAAAAGAGAGTTTTTGAAATTTTGGAAAAATCGAATGAAATTAAATAGAAGAAATATTAAGAAAATAAAGGTTAGGAGTAAACTATTGTAAATAGAAGATTGTAAAATAGGAATTCAAGCCAGAGAAATAAAGTAAAGAAAAAATTTTTGTAAGTACTTACTTGTTATAAGAAATCCAGCTGGACACAAAGCACAAAATAAAGTAAATAAACTACACAAGTATAGTAGGAAATTGGAGCGGCCATAGCTGAACATTAAAGTGTGGTAACAGCTGAGAACTAAGAAACGACAGGTTGGCCAACTGTAAGGATTGAAAATAAGGTAAAATCTCGAGATATTAAATTTTTGGTTGGGTAATTTAAGTTAAAATTGTAAAGATATTTGTTAAAATTTTTTTAAAAAATATTATATTAAAAACAACTCCTTTATTGTTTTCTGAAAGTGTTTAGTTTTTTTTTGTGTGTACTGATTTTGTGAATTTAAATTTTGAAATTATACGATAGAAAGAACAAAATTGAACCTGCATCCTGAGTGAGAGAAAAAGGAAATAAAAAGTAAGTAAAAACTTGTAAATTAAAATCTGAGCTAGTTTGGGTATACAAGTACATAAATAAAAAAAAAAATAAAAAAAAAGCGCCAATTTTCATAAATTTTAATAAACCACAAAATTTTCAATTTTTACAACTGTTTAATAAAAACAATTCAAAATTTTTACAAAATATAAATAAATAAAAATACAACAATACACAAATCCTTATTATCACAATAATATATACATATGGGACAATCCGCGTCAACCGGATCAGAGCTACGACCAAAATTAGAGCAACCAAAAAATCAACCAAAGGCTCATTTTAAAGCTTAGGAGCATCTACTTTCAAATGCCGAGTGCGCCTTGAAAAATCCAATATGGCGGCTCCAATATGACGGCCCGAAGCCGGAGGAAAATCGAGTGTCCAGCAAAAAAGCTTGTAAAAATAAAAATTCGCAACCGATCGGGTCATTTCTTGTCTCAAAT
Organism: Rhamnusium bicolor; assembly: GCA_029963845.1. Lineage (NCBI taxonomy): Eukaryota > Metazoa > Arthropoda > Insecta > Coleoptera > Cerambycidae > Rhamnusium > Rhamnusium bicolor. Next base: position 154,749 of record JANEYF010002169.1, read on the forward strand.
TGTAGCTGATGGACGCCCCTAAAACGCTGGCGTGGTAGGTTGACAAAATCCAACATGGCAGATCCAATATGGTGGCCGAATTTTTTAAAACCAATCGATTTGCACCAAATTTGGTATTTGGGGGTTCTGGAGGTCACTGATCACGAATCCGAGGTCATATTTGCCAAACTCAAGATGGCGGACGAAATTTTCGAAAATCATCCGATTTGTACCAAATTTGTTATTTGGGCATTTTTGAGGTCGCCGATCACGAATCTGAGGTCAAATTTCCAAAATTCTCAAATTCAATGTGGCGGATATAAGATGGCTGATCTAATAAGGCGGCGATATTTTCGAAAAATCAGCCGATTGACACCAAATTTTATGTAGGGGGGTTTTTTACGGTTACTGATAAATCTGTGATAAGAATTTAAAATTTTGACAGAGTGAAGGTCGAGGCTCATCATGGCTCAAAATCAATTAGTTATTGCTCAACAGTATTGAAATCTTTAGCAAATCACTGAAGCATATGTGCAGTAATGATTATTCTTATGAGTTTTTCTTTTATTACCTATTAAGTAATTAATATACTACAGGTTGAAATTGTCGGAACCAGGACAATAGGTTAAAATAAAACGCTACCTTCCTAAGTTTCCGTTAATAAAAATTTCCTCCGGGCCCCAATAGCAAACACTATTGTAGAAATTTCAAAACAGGTTTTTTTTTAAAAAACAAGGTTGTTGGAATAACAATTACAAGACCAATCAATTTGAAAGTCAATAAAATATACATATATGTAGCATTTAGAAAAAAAAAAGTTTAAAATTTACAATGTTCTTAACCAGTATTTTTTTATAATCAACCCCTTTTGGATCCCTTTTTCGCAAGAGTTTATCTGTCTTTCAAACTTTTAAAAGTTCAGATTTTAAACCTCAAGTGGCGGGACCTCAACCCACGCCACCTCATTGTATCCCCCTAAATATTTTAAACCCAATAAAATTTTAAAAAGGATTCGTAATCGGCGACCCCTAAAAATCCTGTCTAAAAAAATTAATGTACAAATCGGTTGATTTTCGAAAATTCGTCCGGCATTTTAAAACCCGCCTTTGAGTTTTTCCAAAATCACACCGCTGCTCCACCAGTGAAAACAAAAAAACCCGTATACCAAAATTTTTGTGAAAATCGGTAAATTCACAAATAATCCGCCATCTTGGTGTTATTTTGACCGCGATATTGGATTTTGTCAACCCCACAAAATTAGCGTTTTAGGGGGTCCCTTCGGTTACAATTGGGAAAAAAAATAACCCATTGGGTGGCAAATTTTTTTTTTACAATCTTTCTTTTTTTGACACTCATTTTTCCCCGGGCTTCGGGCGGCCATAATGGATTTTTAAAGGGGGCACATGTATCGGTAAATACAAGCTGTACTTTTTTAAATGAGTCCTTGGTTGATTTTTTTTGTTTCTCCTCATTTTTGTTGGTAGCCTTGTTCGGGTTGCCGGGATTGTGTCTTTTTGGGGAAGATAAAAATATGAAGAAAAGAATTATTATATTGTTGTATTTTTATTTATTTATATAATTTGAAAAATTTTGAATTGTTTTATTAAACAGTTATAAGAATTGAAAATTTTGTGGTTTATTAAAATTTATGAAAATTGGCGCCTTTATTTTAAATTTGTATTTATTTTTATTTATGCCCTTGTATACCCAAACTAGCTCATATTTTAATTTACAAGTTTTTACTTACTTTTTATTTTCTTTTACTCTCACTCAGGATGCAGGTTCAATTTTGTTCTTTCTATAGTATAATTTCAAAATTTAAATTCACAAAATCAGTACACATAAAAAAAAAACTAAACACTTTCAGAAAACAATAAAGGAGTTGTTTTTAATTTAATAATTTTTTTAAAATTTTAACAAATATATTTACAATTTTAACTTAAATTACCCCAACCAAAAATTTTATATCTCGAGATTTTACCTTGTTTTCAATCCTTACAGTTGGCCAACCTGTCGTTTCTTAGTTCTCAGCTGTTACCACACTTTAATGTTCAGATATGGCCGCTCCAATTTCCTACTATACTTGTGTAGTTTATTTACTTTATTTTGTGCTTTGTGTCCAGCTGGATTTCTTATAACAAGTAAGTACTTACAAAAATTTTTTCTTTACTTTATTTCTCTGGCTTGAATTCCTATTTTACAACCTTCTATTTACAATAGTTTACTCCTAACCTTTCTTTTCTTAATATTTCTTCTATTTAATTGCATTCGATTTTCCAAAAATTTTAAAAACTCTCCTTTTCTATCAATAACAACCAACCATCCCTTGTTTTCTCTGCTTACTTTCATTTTGTATATAGTAAAATCACCAAATTTCAAAATTGACTAGTTGTGACAAATTATTTTTTTTATGTCAAATATTTTTAATTTTGAAAATAAAAACTTTTATATTACCTTTTTGTTGCCTTTTTAATACAATATACTTTTCTTGATACTTTCCTGAGAATTTTCTGTAAATTTGCATGTGTTACGTTCAGTATAAAAATTTTTATCTTTCACATCTCATTTTTTTTTTTAATTTTCTTAACAAGTGCCCTATAATTTTAAACAAACTCCTTTTTTATATAACTAGAACTAAATAACTACTGATAACAAATCTTTCATATCTAGGTTAACATATCTTTACTCAAAACTAATATTTTTGTTTCTACATTTTGTAGGCTGTCGAAATTGGTTTCACCCCTTTTACCACACTTTCACTGTGTCTTGAGCTACCCCCACTCACACACGAAGCACTGAGTTTCTTCTTTGTCCTAATGGCATGTCTTTGCACATCGATGGATTTCCTGTTTAGTTTTTGATGAAAATATATTTCAACTATGCTGTCACACATACAAAAATCAAGAAATGTTTATGTTTCAACCCCAATATTGGAGAAATTATTATGGCATTGATCTAAACACATTACTGCACCCCTGTTTGGTAAGTTTTATTTCAGTTTATATTCACTTTTACAGACCATGCACTTTTTATGTTTCGTTATGAAAGTTTTAAGATAATTTACAATATTTTCCCCTGTTTATTGATTGTTGCTTTTTTAACTTTTATATAAAGTTCAATTACATTGACTCTATACTAGATTTTCATAAATTTCCCCTTTTAAAAGTTTATACTATAACAATTGTCTCTTTTATAGGTAAAATCTTTCCCCTGAAATTATGCAACTTTTGATACTACTGGAGTTGATTGGAGTGAATTTTTATATGGGACTACATTGGTGACACCTTTTCGATGGCAGGAAATACACAATAGGTCTCTCGTCAGCTCTGCCAGTGGAGATCCAGGACTTCGACTTGACACCTTTTTCTTGTTTTTTATTTGTTTTTCATTAATTTTTATGGCCAATTTGGCTTTGCAAATACCTTATAACTAACTACATTTTTTTATATGAACAATAAATACTTAATTCTTCTACACATATGTTAAAAACTAAATTAAAATTGTTTTCTGAAATTGTTCATTTTTAAATGTATGCATGCTACTGTATTTATTAAACCTTTTATTTTTACTGCACGTTTGCACTCTATTTTTTGTACCTCTATTTATCTGCATTTTATTATTCTAATGAAAATAATTAAAAACCTTTTAAAATAATTTATAATATTGCTAAATGTGATAATATATATATATATATATATATATATATATATATATATATATATATATATATATATATATATATATATATATATATATATATATATATATATATATATATATATATATATATATATATATATATATATATATATATATATATATATATATATATATATATATATAATATTATATATAAAATATAATAATATATATATATATATATATATATATAATATATATATATATATATATAATTTTTTTTATATATATATAAAATATATATATATATATTATATCACATTTAGCAATATTATAAATTATTTTAAAAGGTTTTTTATTGATTTTCATTAGAATAATAAATAAAATGCAGATAAATAGAGGTACAAAAATAAGAGTGCAAACGTGCAGTAAAAAATAAAAGGTTTAATGAATACAGTATCATGCATACATTTAAAAATGAACATTTTCAGAAAATAATTTTAATTTAGTTTTTAACATATGTGTAGTAGAATTAAGTATTTATTGTTCATATCAAAAATGTAGTTAGTTATAAGGTATTTGCAAAGCCAAATTGGCCATAAAAAATTAATGAAAAACAAATAAAAAACAAGAAAAAAGGTGTTTCAAGTCGAAGTCCTGGATCTTCACTGGCAGAGCTGACGAGAGACCTATTGTGTATTTCCTGCCATCGAAAAGGTGTCACCAATGTAGTCCCATATAAAAATTTCACTTCAATCAACTTCAGTAGTATCAAAAGTTGCATAATTTCAGGGGAAAGATTTCACCTATAAAAAGAGACAATTGTTATAGTATAAACTTTTAAAAGGGGAAATTTATGAAAAATCTAGTATAGAGTCAATGTAATTGAACTTTAGATAAAAGTTAAGAAAGCAACATTCAATAAACAGGGGAAAATATTGTAAATTATCTTAAAAACTTTCATAACGAAACATAAAAAAGTGCATGGTCTGTAAAAGTGAATATAAACTGAAATAAAAAACTTACCAAACAGGGGTGCAGTAATGTGTTTAGATGAATGCCATAATAATTTCTCCAATATTGGGGTTGAAACATAAACATTTCTTGATTTTTGTATGTGTGACAGCATAGTTGAACTATAATTTCATCCAAAACTAAACAGAAAATCCATCGATGTGCAAAGACATGCCATTAGGATAAAGAAGACACTCAGTGCTTCGTGTGTGAGTGGGGGTAGCTCAAGACACCGTGTTAAAGTGTGGTAAAAAGGGGTGAAACCAATTTCGACAGCCTACAAAAAATGTAGAAACAAAAAATATTAGTTTTTGAGAAAAGATATGTTAATCTAGATATGAAAAGATTTGTTATGAATAGTTAATAAGTTCTAGTTTATAAAAAGGAGTTTGTTTAAAATTATAGGGCACTCGTTAAGAAAATTTTTAAAATGAGATGTGAAAGATAAAAACTTTTATACTGAACATAACACATGCTAATTTACAGAAAATGCTCAGGAAAGTATCAAGAAAAGAATATTGTATTAAAAAGGCAACAAAAAGGTAGTATAAAAGTTTTTATTTTCAAAATTAAAAATATTTGACATAAAAAAATAATTTGTCACAAGTAGTCATTTTTGAAATTTGGTGATTTTTACTATATACAAAATTAAAGTAAGCAGAGAAAAAAATTGATAGTTGGTTGTTATTGATAAAAAGATTGGGGAAAAAAAAGTTTTTGAAAAATTTTGAGATCGAATAAAATAAAAATAAAAAAGAATGTATAAAGAAAATCAAGGTTAGAAGTAAAGTGTTGTAAATAAAAGGGTTTAAAATAAGAATTCAAGCCAAAAAAAATAAAGAAACAGTGGAAAATTTTGTAAGTACTTACCTGTTATAAGAAAAAATCCAGCTGGGGGGGGGGGAAAGGCACAAATCACAAAAATAAAGTAAATAAACTACACAAGTACAGTAGGAAATTGGAGCGGCCATATATCTGAACATTAAAGACGTGGTAACAGCTGAGACAGAACTAACGAGCGACACAGTTTGGCCAACTGCAAGGATAGAAAAAATAAGGTAAAAATCTCGAGATTTCAAATTTGGTTGGGTAATTTAAATAGTTTAGTAATTTTATTTGTTAAAATATTTTAAAAAATATTAAATTAAAACAACTCCTTTATTGTTTTCTGAAAGTGTTTATTTTTTTTTTTGTATGGATGTGTACTGATTTAATGTATTTAAATTTGAAATTATACTATATTGATAGAAACATAGTGAACCTGCATCCTGAGAAAGAGCAAAAGAAAATAAAACAGTAAGTAAAAACTTGTAAAATTAAAATCTGAGCTAGTTTGGGTATACAAGGGCATAAATAAAAACAAATACAAATTTAAAATAAAGGCGCCAATTTTCATAAATTTTAATAAATCACAAAATTTTCAATTTTACAACAGTTTAATAAAACAAGTCAAAATTTTTACAAAATATAAATAAAAAAATACAAATAATACAACAATCCTTATTATCACAACAATATATATATATATAATATATATATATATATATATATATATATATATATATATATATATATATATATATATATATATATATATATATATATATATTTTTTTTTTTAAAAAAAAAAATTATTTTTTAAAAACAACCTTTTTTTTTTTTTTTTTTTTTTTTTTCAAAACGATTTATATATTTTTATGTTTAAAAACGTATTCATAAAATGTGCGCCAACAATTTTGAAGCTAATAAAAGAAGATGTTGCCAATGTTGTGCTCATTTTGTTTTGATATGGGAGCAAGTGCAGCCATTACTAAATTACCTATAAGTGAAAACTATTATGCTCATCAAATAGTTTTTACACTTTATGTATCACGGATATTAAAACACAATCCTTACTTTTATAATTGGACTGAAGATAGTGCTGGGCGAGGAGCAAATGAGGTGGGGTCAGCTCTTATACACTTTCTGTCTAACTTTGAATATCCAGAAAATTGTCAAATAATAAGGCTTTATGCGGTTGGCTGCGCAGGCCAAAACAAAAATAATTTTGTTTTGCATGCACTCATGAAAATATTATGCAATCAGCTACCGGCACAAATTCAAGAAGTAAGGCTAACCTTCTCCGTCATGGGGTATTCGTACATGCCTGCCGACAGGGTGTTCGGTAGAGTTGAAAAGATTTTACGAGCCCATTCAGATATTATTACAAAGGAAGATTATTACAATATTTACCAGCAAGTACGAGTTATAAAAAGGTTAGGATCGGACTGGACATTGTATCGGTTGCGAATTTTTATTTTTACAATCTTTCTTTTGCTGGACACTCGATTTTTCTCCGGCTTTCGGCCGCCATATTGGTTTTTTAAAGGCGCACTCGGCATTTGAAAGTAAACGCTCTGAGCTTTAAAATGAGTCCTTGGTTGATTTTTTTGGTTGCTCCTAATTTTGGTCGTAGCTCTGATCCGGTTGACGCGGATTGTCCTTGTCCCCATATATATATATATATATATATATATATATATATATATATATATATATATATATATATATATATATATATATATATATATATATATATATATATATATATATATATATATTGTTACTTCTATCACCACTTGGTAGCCAAATGTTACACCTGGTTACCACGTCGTCAAATATAACCGGGGAACCCCCGTGGTACCGTGATTTTAGTTTCGCCCTGTATTAGGATGACTCTTAATACAAGAGGAAACCAAATCAGGTATTTATGGAAAAGCCTACACTTTACCTGTCAATAAAAACTATTCTTATTGGCAAGGAAAGCAAAGAAATTTCACTGTGCCTGCGGCTAGCTGATTTTTTTGGGAGGCAAGGGCCGTGCGTTTCTTGTTTCCTTGAGACCTTGGTTCACTATTATTCACTTCAAATAATTCTATCAACGAGTAGTAGGCGAGGATGAATAAGTAATATAAAAAAATATATGTTTATATTAAGGGCGCCATCTGCAGTTTTACCAGTGATTACTTTTTCATCCCCCCAACTCAGAACCTACAGAATTTCTGTCTAAGGTAGAGACAGAATAAAAAAATTAATTAATAAAATTAAATATTTATTAAATCAACAGCGACACAAAAATGGTAATTTAGAATTACCGACAAATATATGTACAATAATTTATTACGAGTGGGTGAAACTCGTTCACCGAACACAATCAAAAATAAAATAACTTGCCACACTCCAGCGAAGGCTGACCCGTGATGGAAAGGTGGCGTGAGTCTTGAAGTTAACGTTTTCTCGTCTGGTATGGACACCTAGTTTCTTAATACATAGTCTACCGAAATTGTGGAGCGCATATCACGTACAGCTACAGATGAATTCTGGTCATCCAAATAAAGCATCCACGGAACTAATCCTCTGGATCCAAGAATCGTGGCTTTTTAATTTGCCAATGTGCAAATATTAATGTCCAAATGAAATTGGAAGTGTGTGAAATATAAATTCACAAAAGAAATTCCTGATGAATTTACTATTAACGATGAATATTAGATTAACGATGGATAATTTAATTTTATCGATGAGTTTTAGCTTAATAAATTTTAGCCGGCTTCAGACTATGTATTTAAGAAAGGAATAAATAGAAACATATTATTAGAACATGTGTCACATCTTCACAAAAAATTAGAAAAATTAATTATTAACTTTTCCTTAAAAATATACATCTTGAAGAGAACTTGCAAGAAAAATAAATCATTTAAAACTATTAGTATTACCTGATGGTTGTTCACAACACTAGTAAATTAAGATAACATTTCAAAAGTTGATTGATGTTATCGATTGTCTGCCAAGAGGTGTTGCCGGTGCAAAGTTGATTATTAAAATGGCTTATCTTCCTGTCTCTATCAAGGAGGTAAACTAGTTTGATATAAAAAATCAAACTTTATAAAATAAGATATGAAAGTAACTAAAATAAATTCATAATATATCACAAATAATATTTAATGATTAAAATCCACTATAAGAATAGTCTAATGGTACTACATAACACATGTATTACACAATGATATTTAAATTAATTATTCCCTAAGAGTAGATCGTCGCGCCATCTATGAGCGGTATGATAAGTTGTCTCCCCACTGGTAGGCTATGAGACAGAAAACTTTAACATTAGTAGCTGAAGGTCAAACCAACCAAAGGCAGTCGCAACCCTTCTAAAAGGAAAACTATAAACAGCTGTTCCTCACTTTGTTGGGATTTAATTAATATCGACGTAAATATTGAATATTTATCTAATAAGGTAATAAATGATTGCATATTTTATGTGACACATATTTCCAATAATATTTTCTTTCAGTGTGAAAGCGTTAACTTTGGGGACTGTTATTACAACAAAAGTACTTAAATAATAAACAATATTGGATAACGTAAATATGTACAAGATACTTTTAACTTAGATGGTAAACATAATAATACCTTAATAAATATGAGATCGACCAAAGGTTAAACAGAAATTCTTCACCTACTAAAAAATACTCTATTGTAAACAATTAATTGGGAACCAGATAGATATTTGGAGGTTAGTGTTTAATTATTATTATATTCCGGACAGTGACGTTTTTGAACGGAACATCATATATATATATATATATATATATATATATATATATATATATATATATATATATATATATATATATATATATATATATATATAAATATATATATATATATATATATATATATATATATATATATATATATATATATATATATATATATATATATATATATATATATATATATATATATATATATATATGTATATATATACTTGCGCGTATGTAAAACACTGATAAAACGATAAATTCACAATGTACACTAAATCACGTAATATTTTATTCAAATCACTAATCACTATACTCATTCAACACTTCACAACCAGTTTCTAAATCGGTATCTGAATCAACATATGTTATTAAACGGTCTTGATTAGGGCTGACGCTTTTTCCTAACTTAATGTATTCATCTTCAATTTTAATGACATGTTGAATACAATTTTGCCAATAACTTGGTGTTATTTCTCTCACTTCAGCTTTAATAAGGTCGATTACTTTAGCATCAAATTTGGGAAAGGTGTTATTTTTTCGAATGCTTCTTTTCAGCTGACTCCATATTAGTTCGATCGGGTTGAAAATACAAAAATATGGGGCAACCGTAAAACTGTATGTCTGAGCTTCAGCTATTTTATAAATTACATATTGTTTTGAGAAATTTTGCTTCTTATTAATATCCAAAAGATCTTTTTTTTTTGAAATTCCAAATTATATTTTCGGAGAAATTCTTGAATATCTTTTTCTTTGTGCCAGTATTTGGTATTTTTTCGATTTGTCGCAAATGATACGAAGCATTGTCTAAAACAGTTGCGCTGTTTTTTTTCTATATTTGGTAGCAATGATGTCTGAAACCATTCCTCAAAAATATGCAGGTCATGTTTCGGTGATAGTTAACGTTTGAATGTTCCAGTTTTTTCCACTTAATTTGAGACCATTATGCACCCATCCATTTTCTGATCCACAATGTACAATTATTAATTTGGTTCCTTTATTTGCAGGCGTATCAACTTTACATTTCTTTGAGCCATCTATCCAGCCTTTTTTTCACTGTATCATGGGTATCATACCAAGTTTCGTCTAAATAATATATTGGTCGTTGTTCATTTCGAAATTTTGTAATATTTTCCAAATATTCTTTACGCCACTGTACATTTCTGGAGCTTTACATAATACTTGCCCTTTTATTTTGAACCTAAATCCTATCTTTAATATCCATCGCCGAAGTGATTCCTCACTAACTGACACTACACCCTTTGTTCTCAGTTCCATATATATTGATTGTACCGTTGGTATCTCATTTTCTATATATTTGCTATAAATTAAATCTCTTAACAACTTCACCATAGACGAATCTAATGCTCGTGATGTTCCTTTGTCCGATCTAAGTTTTCGGTTATGTACCTCATCCTTAATTAATCTATATAGTTCGTTCTGAAATGTCTGCAGGGGCGTGCGGTGAGTTTTGATACAGGGGAAGCAGTTTGTGATATAGGGTGATGGGTAGTGCGAAGCCCCGAGCGAAGCGAGGCGAATTTTTTTTTTAATAAAAGGGGCGTGGCTTCCGTATACTCATTTTAAAGCAAATGTCGCGAAAGCTGCAAGGTTATGATATCTAGAAAAAAGTATACTTGTAGGATCGCCACTCCTCAATAAACATAAAACATAAAAACACAAAAATTATACAACCCCCGATTCCAAAGCCGAAGCTGCACGGGCGAGGGGCTAGTTAAGTAGTTAACATGCAAGTTAAGCCGCGTGGCCGACTTAACGTGTTTTTAAAAAATGATTTAAATTGTTACAAAATATATTTAATTAAACTTTTATAAGTTTTACAAAATAATTAAATTAATACAATAATATATTGCACATCTGTATGCAATGAAGCTGTGACACGAAGTGAAGTATTAACATTGGAAATCTGTGGAGGCGAGTGGGATAAAGTGCTGACTTATCTCCTCTTATCAGCAGGTGGTCAACTTAACTCTTCCACCCTTAGACTGGACTTTAAGCGAGGGTTGAAGTCCGGGAAGTGTCTTCCTTGGAGTTGGTTCTGGATTCTTGGAGTCGATTCCGTATTTTCTTGATTACATAAATACTACAAAATATTAGGGTAACATATAAGATAATTGTCCAAATACTTGGTTTATACCAGTGAGAAGTATTATCTACTAAATTTATATTTTGTTTGTTTTGTTCCATTTTGTATTTGATATCGTTTAGGTCGTCTAAACTGGTTTGTAGCAAACTTATATTCTTGATTTCAAAACTATAGGAAACATTTACTTTATAATCTAATTCAGGATTTGTTTCATGTCTGTATTATGTAAATTTTTGATTTGATATTTGAATTATACAATTTTTTGTGTTGGTTACAATATAAGTACCTAGTGTTAATTTTCTTTCTGACATATCCTTACAATCAAAGCTAATTTGTTTATCTGAAGGATTTACAATTAATAATTGGTTAAATTCTAAAGTTTGTATTTTCTGACTTGTTAATTTAATTAGATTAACTTCGCAATTAGAATATGGTCTTTTAGCTAATAAAGTTGTACCTCGCATGGCTGATTAGTTTCTAAATTTATTAAATTTAGATTATTTCAATAATAACTCTTATCTATAAATTTACATAATTCGTTTGATGAACTGTAATATTGATCGGATAAAATAAGGTATTTCTGGTTAGGAATACTTAATTGGAAGGTATTGTTTTCATGTACTATTGGACATGAGTATAAATGGTAGATATTATATTAGATAGTATCGATGATAGGTATTTCCAGTATAAAATTGGGTAGTTTTCCTCCAGTAGCTTTAATTGTGGTTAGAAGTTCGAAGTTTAAAATTTGTTCCTTGGTAAATTGGCGGTTACTTATTTGTGAAAGACTGTCCAACAGATCTTCTGGTTCGATAATTGAGGTGCAGAACATTAATTTTTGCGAATGTGACTGCTTCTTCTAGAATTTCCAATTTTGTAATACTTTGTGCTATTGATAGTGGGAGGTTAAACTTCTATAAATTATCCGATAAAAAAACAAGACATATGTGATACCTAATATATGACTACAGGTTGGCCACTATCATTTGTCTGTTCAAAATGGGAACAGAAAAAGTGAAAGGTCTGTAGGACGAAAATATTTGGATGAAGGTAGTTTGCCCGCTGAGTAGTTGTTTCGTTCAAATCGTATTTAATACCATTATATTTATTTGGGTATAGACATTGTTGAATTGGATCGTATGGTACATTTAAATTTTTTTGTCCTTGAATGCTTGCTCGATTTGCAAAATTCTTGATTGTAGTACGAGTTGATTTGTAGTCAAGTTTGTAATGGATGATTCGAATTTTTCTATCGCTTGCGTAGTTAATGTTATTTGGGATGCCAGTATTTTCTTTTGGGTTAGTTGGTTTTTCTTAGTTGTTCCAGGTGTTGCTCTATTCTTTCCCCATCTTCATTATCTAGATTTCCAGATAGATCCTAGTCCGTTAACTAGTTCTCTTTTAAGTCTTGATTGTGGAATTAATTGATTCAATTTTTCGGTAATTTCATCGAATAAGAACTTTGCGATTATAGCAAGTTTTTAACTTCTCTTTGTATGTTTGTATTTAATTTGAATGCTTTGTCTAGGTCGTTAATGTTTAATTTTAATCTGTTGTACTCGTCAATAATTATTGGTTGTATATCAATAGTTCTTAGTAGAGTCCATTTGTTGATTATGTTTTTGCATGTTCCTAAAGGTAGTGGTAGTAATCCAGGGTTCTTGTCTAATGTTATTTAAAATTCGAATATGTTCAAGTATCGTTGAGTGTAGTCTCTCAATAAGGCCGTTACTCTGAGGGTTTCTGGCAGTTGTAAAATGAACTTCGATTTTATGTAATTTTAAGAGTTCTTTTACTACGTCATTATTAAATTCCTTGCCATTGTCTGTTATTATTTTTTTCAGGCGTTCCATAGAAGGTAAAAATGTAATTAGTTGATCGGAGATATGGATTGCTGTTTTCGCGGATATTTCGAATGCCTGGGCCAATTTACTAAATGCGTCGATAATAGTCAGGAATATTTTTTGCTCCATGATAAATGTGTCCATGTGTAATATTTGAAAAGGTTTTGTTGGGGTTTCTGTTAACATCATTGGCATGTTTTCTGGTATTCTTTCATATTTACCTCTTTTACAAATATCACATTTTTTTTATGAATTCTTCAATATCTTGTTGCATATTCGGCCAATAATATTTTAATTTGAGGTGGGCTTTAGTTTCTTTTGTCCCACGGTGGTTGGTTTTTCCTTCATGATAATTAAGGATTAATTGTAGTTGTTCTTCCTTTTCTAGGACATCAATTAATTTTTTTTGTACACCTGATTAGTGTAGGACCGTTATTTGTAAATTTACTGATATAGATCTCGCATAGTTTTTTATATGTATCTTCTTATTCGGTAAATATATAGTATTCTCGATCAGTCGTTGTAAAATCTCTTAGTAACTTGAATAAATCTTCTTCTATTGATTCTGTTTGAACTTCGGCTTCTATGATTGTTTTTTGTTCTCGTTTTATTACCTTAGGTTCAGTGGGATTTAAATGAACTGTTTTTATATGGATCTGGTTTCGATTTGTATTTACAGCATCGTCTAATATGGATATGCTAACAGTAGGATCTTCGTCATTTATTGAATGGGCTGTTGACATTGGTGTTATCGGTCAATCGTGTAGGTTTAAATTTTGCTGGACTTGATCTGGTGTGGGCGTATTTAATTCTCGTTGTCCTTCAGTTAATTCTTCGAATTCGTCTAGAAGGGCTTCTAATTCTGGGTCGACGTTTACAATTAGAGATTGTGAGTCCAATGGATGAATTTGGATTCTCGATAATGCATCTGCATTAGTATTTAATTTTCCCTTCTTATATTCTATTTGGTAATCGAATTCTTCGAGTTTAAGTTTCCATCTTGTTAGTTTCATATTGGCTGGTTCTTTCAGATTGAATAGCCATTTTAGTGGGCGATGATCCGTATAGATTGTGAACTTATGGCCGTATAAATAGGGCCTGAAAATCTTGGTTACTGACCAAATGACTGATAACAATTCTTTTTCCGTGGTGGAATATTTGCGTTCTGCTTCGTTAAGGGTTCTTGAGGCATATGCTATGGGGTGATCCTGCCCAATAGGTCCCTGCGAGAGCACTGCACCCAGTGCTTCATTTGACGCATCCGTTGTTACTATGAAGGGCTTCGTAAAATCCGGGTATTGCAATATTGGTGCTTCAGTTAAAAGTTTCTTGCAAGTTTCGAAAGCTTGAATAAATTCCGGTGTCTGTATTACCTTAGCGTTCTTTTTTAACATTGATGTCATTGGCTTTACGACTTGTGCCATATTTTGAATAAATCGGCGGTAATAGCCTACGAGTCCTAGGAATCCTTTTATTTCCCTTGGTGTCCTGGGTATCGGATAGTTTTGTACCGCTTTAATTTTATCTGGATTTGGCATGACTCCTTCGGGTGTTATAATATGTCCTAGGTACGCCACTTCATTTTTCAGGAAATCGCATTTATCAAGTTGTACTTTAAATTGTGTTTCTCGCAAACGTTGGAAAACTTTAGCTAGGTGTTCGATGTGTTCTTGTAGACTAGATGAGTATATTATTATGTCGTCAAGGTATACTGAACAAACCTCATTTTGTATTCCTCTTAAAACGTTGTCCATCACCCTCTGGAATGTCGAAGGTGCTCCTTTTAGTCCGAAAGGCATTCGGGTGTATTCATAATGGCCATGTTCTGTGGAAAACGCAGTTTTTTCAATGTCATCTGGGTTCATTTGTACCTGGTGGAACCCAGAGGCGAGGTCAAGTGTCGTAAAATATTGGGCTCTACCTAACTTGTCCAAAATATCCGTTATGTTCGGCAGGGGGTATTTGTCATCTATTGTATGTTCATTCAACTTTCTATAATCTATTACTACTCTCCATTTTCTTTTTCCTGAATTATCCAATTTTTTTTGGTACTACCCAGACGGGACTTGACCAAGGTGAAGTAGATGGTCTTATTATATTTTGTTGTAGCATAGAGTTGATTTGTTTCTGAACCTCTTCTTTGTGCACTTGCGGATATCTGTAGGATTTGGTAAATATAGGTGTCTCGTTTTTCAGTCTAATGTGGTGCTTAATCTGGTTGTTAAATGTAAGTGGCAGATGTTCGCTATAAAAAATATCTATATTCAAAACACAAATTTCTGACAGCGGTATACTCTTCTTTGTTTAAATGGTTTAATCGCAAATTTTTTAAATTTTGCTTCTGGATTTGATCTATCATTTCATGATCGATATCTATTTCCATATGATCGATTTCCGTTTGGTGTAATTCTTCAGACGGTATAACTTCTAAAATATTAAATGGCTTGGTAATTCGTAAAATTTGTGTATCCTCTGTATTGTTGATAACAGTTGTAAAAGCTTGATTATTTTTTATTGTAACCAGTGATGCAGGTATTTCTAAATTGTTTTGAAGTTTTTTATATTCTAAAAGTCCTTGTTGCAAGGTGGTATGCACTGGAATGGATATAATTGATTCTGATCTTGGTGGTATTGATTGGGTGATTTCTTCAAATTCGTTGTTATTTAAACTGGATTGATGTTCTTTTTGATTTGGGTTTTCATTCGTGTTTTGATTCATTAAATTTCCACATATATATAAAGGAATTTTTGTATATGGGGTGACTAAAAATCCTTGTTTAAAGTCGACGTTGGCCTCCAAATTTACTAAAAGATCCGTTCCTATGAGTCCTTCGTAATTTGGGTTACAGTTAAATATAAAATGTTTATGTTTTAAATCCGGTTTTTTAAATATTGTTGAGACTGGAATTTCTGCACTGTAATGATGTGTTGTTGTATCGTGTGGTGTCGTTATACAGAATGGGTCCTCTTGAATGTGATTTTGGAAATGTTTTCGGGCAATTTGTTCGTTTATAAATGATTTTGTTGATCCAGTGTCTATCATAAATCGTGCATTAATTTCTGGTATTTTTATATATGGTAAACGGTTATTTGTGGACGTGTGAACTTCTATCAGTTCCGCCTGTCTGTAGTTTCCGAGGCTTCTGTCCGAAAATTTACATTTTCCACTTCATTAGTTTCGTAAGGCGGATATTCCTCGTATTCATAATTTTCTTCGCCTTCTGAATATCCGGGGTCATTATTATCTTGGTAGTTAGGTACTGCAGATGGTTCAAGCTCTTCTGAGTGTTGTACGTGAAGTTGTTCTGTCCTCCAGTTTTGTTGGGGTTTTTGTGGTATATTTCTTGAAGATTGTTGTATATTATTTGTGAGGCGAGTTCTTCTAGAATCTACTTCCATAGGTGTGGGTGTGTATGTCATTGGTTTATTTTTCGGTACAAACACATTTTGTTGGCTCCTAGGCTGACTAGGACCTGGTTGGTTTTGAAAGTATGGATATCTTGGCTGAGGTGGTCTTGGTGTCCAAGGTGGTTGTTGGTATATTGGCCTCTGTATATTTGGTCGTTGAAACTGCATAAATGGTTGGTGCGAATTATTTGGTGTAGTTCTAGTCTGTGGTGTATTCATTCTTAATTGATGCATATTTGGCTTGTTAAACTGTTGTCCACTATTTTGGTGGGCGTTACTTATTTTTGAACGGTGATAGTTCATATTTTCTTCTTCGATGACGATCTGGATAGCTTCTTCGATGTGTGTAGGTTTTCTACAGCGTAAAAGATGGCTTAGCTGTGGATTAACTCCAGTTAAGAAAGCTCTTAGTGTGAAATTGTTATAGAAATCAATTTTCATTTTCCTGACCTCTTCTGTCACGTTTTCACAAGATAACTTCGAAAGTAGCAGACATCTGATGTCTATGCATCTATCGGCAAATTGCAATGCAGTGTCTCTTGGTTGCTGTCTTAATGTGTTGAAATCGGACAGGAGTGATTCCTCGTTTCTTTGGTCTCCAAATAAACTAATAAGTAGGTATTTTAATTCTGGAAACGTGTCAAAATTTCTAGCTGCTAAAAGTGTGGCTGCCTTCCCCACGATTTTGTTTCTTATATGAAGCATTGTGAATCTTATTCTTATAGCATCATTATCTGGTGCCATGAGTGGTAAAACATTTTCACATGCGTTGATAAAAGTTGATAATTTTGTTGGTTCTCCATCAAATGGTGGTATTAAATCCAGGTAGTCCCGGACGGAAATTTGTGGTAGTGCCATTCTGATGGATGATGCAGAGGATCGTATTGGTATTTGTACTTCTGTTGGAATATTAGCAAATTGCTCAACTAAGCTGTCGATGACGTTCATTAATTAAATGTTAGTTTTTATCACTTTTGTATTATCGTCGTTTTATTGTAAACTCTGTATTCACGGTTACTTAAACCGAGGGACGGTGACTGTATAATAATATACAGGCGTGCTCTAGCTATAGACTGTGAATATTTTGTTTACGGGGCTTTGGTTTTTAAAGTTTTGTTTAACTTATTCTAATTTGTTAGTAAGCAATAGTTATGTTGGATTTTAATTTCTTGCCCTACTCGATCCAGGCAATACTTTTAAAATCATCAGAAATAAAAATAAAATTAGAAAACGAATTTTCAAAGCAAATATGAAAATTCAAAAGCAATTAAAGGTATGGTTTCTATCGATTTGTGGATAGGAAAGGTAAAAAAGGAAAAAGCGGAATGATCAATATTACTTACAAAATTAAAGTTGTGATTAAAGTTGACTTCATTGATGGTTAATCCTGTTAAGTTGTACACAATGTACTGGTGGCTCACTGTCCCCAATGGATTGATGATTAACCGGAACAGTTCCCCGATGGAATTGCGTTTTGTACGAAATAGTGCCTTAATCGTAGATACGAACAAAAATTTTAATTTTTGAAAACTTTTGGGCACTATCCTACCGACTGCGCCAGTTAAGCCGCGTGGCCGACTTAACGTGTTTTTAAAAAATGATTTAAATTGTTACAAAATATATTTAATTAAACTTTTATAAGTTTTACAAAATAATTAAATTAATACAATAATATATTGCACATCTGTATGCAATGTAGCTGTGACACGTTGTGAAGTATTAACGTTGGAAATCTGTGGATGCGAGTGGGATAAAGTGCTGACTTATTCCTCTTATCAGCAGGTGATCAACTTAACTTGCACATACCTACCTATTTATAATGTAGTTTAATCCGCCTCTCCTTTTTTGCGAAGTCGGAAATAACTTCGTCGTAAAAGTTTGAATTTTGGGACATCTCCTTCACGAAGTCACTTTCTCTTGTTAACAGGGACAATTTTGAAAGCCGCTCTTCAGTGGTTGAATTTTTTGAAAAAGTTTTTATTATTTTTAAGGTCGAAAAACTGCGTTCAACCGAAGCACTAGTTGCAGGTATCGTCAACACTAACTCACACAATTTCAACACTTCAGAGTAGGCCTGATCCAAACTATTTTCTTTTATAAAGATAATCAGTTCATTGGCGTTATGTTTCTGACTAATATCTTCTGTAGCATAAATAACTGAAAGTTCCGATCGTAACCCAACTATATCAAAAAAATTTCCGTAGTTATCACTCAATGACTGAAGTACGTTTTGTGGAAACTGTTTATTTTTAAATTCATTAAAATTACACAATTTTAAAAATTGTATATCACCAAAATTTTTAAATCTATTATTTAGTTGCTCAGTGATATTGTCCAAAATTTCGATAAAAAGTCTTCGATATGAAGTTCTATGATCCACTATAAATTCAGTTCGTATTCTTTTTCTTTGCGGCTCTAAATTGTCATTACTAGTTTTCTCCCAGAACTTTTCAAATTCATTTCTTTTGTTACAAATAAAATTTTTGTATTCTTCAATTTTCTTTACGCAAAATCCAACGTCATTTGATTTAGTTTGCAAAATATTGAATAAATTGTCAGTAAATGGGAATATTTCGGAGAAAATATTTAACAAAAAATTAAAATCAAAGTCTCTTTCCAATGAATCTAAGTAACCTAGTGGTAGTTTGTACTAGCCTCCCATTGTAATTCCATCGTGTTGGAGCAACTTTGGGTAATCTCTTCTGTACTTCCAAATCTAAAGCTCGTGTCCGTTTTGATAATTTTGAAAAAAAGGCAGCCATTCCACTAATACTTGAAAAGAAAATACTTTGCACTCTTTAAGACACGCTGCAGATTGAGCAAGACTAAATTTAATCGATGCCAAAACAATGTACAAATATTGCATTCTGAAAAGTTTCTTTTACTTTGACCTGCAGGCCCCCCAATTCACCAGCCAATACAGCGGCCCCATCATAACTTTGGGGGATAAGTTTAGCACCACACTGTATATCATCGATTATCTGACAAACTATAGCATATAAAGCTGCGGCCGTTCTCTGCGTTGTTACGTCTAAAAATCCTAAAAAGCGCTCTTGGACTTTCCCATTTGAATTTATGTATCGTACTACGATTAACAACTGACTAATATTCGTAATATCGGTTGTTTCATCTAACATAATTGCAACAAAAGGAGCTTTTTTTATTTCTTGCTTGATCTTTTCTTAAACAATATTGCTTATCGAATGAATCAAATCATTTTGAATATGATTTGATGTACCGCGAAATACCGTGGAGTGTTCCAGATGGTTACTTAAAATGGTATCGTATTTTGCTAATAAATCAACTAAATTGATGAAATTGCCCCTATTGGCAACGCTCCGAGATTCAGTATGACCTTTAAAACCAAATTCATTTTCGCCGAGAAAACAAACAATGTCAGTAAGTCTTTTTATCACTTCTCGATTTTTTTTTTACAAGTTCATTATGCTTACGGTCACTTTCTTTCAACTGCTGATCTAATGAATGCTCAATTCGTGACTTTCCAAATGTTATATATTTTAGCACCGCTCGCAAATGAGTTTCACACTTACCATACCTCTTTGTCAGTTTGTGAATGTTGTTTAAATCTGAAAAGCCATTTTTATTCCTTTTTCATTTTTCAAAAGTACACATGGCCAACAAAACAATTTACACAAATTTTCACAACCCGTTTACCACTGATTAGCACTGTACATTTCAATATTAAAGTACCTATAACATGATTTAACTTTCGTTTTTAAAAGTTTTAAATCAGGTGTTGGTCTCCCGTTTCAAATAATATCCAGTTTATCTTGAAACTAATATGTTGAAAATCCCTTTTTCAACAAATTGCACACCACACAAACGCAAATAATATTTTCCACAGTGCTAGGACCAGCTTCCATATTGAATAAGCAATTCTAAAACTGCTTATACGCGCACTAATGTTCAACGTTTTAAAAATCACTTGTCGCCACACCACAGGTTTAGATACACCTAAAAAGTTTTTACAAATATAGCACAAAAGGTGAGAAGAAGATTAATATTAAGTATAATATTAAAATCGAGATTAAAATCTATAAAACAAGACGATATACGGCTCAGATATCAAGATTATGAAGTGGGGGTGGGATGCATTTCAAGAAGTTGCTTATATCAGTTCTGCTTATATCGAAGTCGCGCGAGTTCGTGTTGGCTCGATTAATCGAGTGCGTGATCGTTACGGTTTTAGTGTGCAACATTATCTCAGCTGTTGAAATGCAGGGCCGTGTCTATTGAAATTGGGTAAAAGTAAATTTTAATAATTATTATATGTGATAAATAATAATTAGGTTGTAATTATGTGTTTTTTTTTAATAATCCCAAGGGAAGCACTGCTTCCCTTGCTTCCATGGACCGATCGCCCCTGAATTTCTATTAAATAGGCCGTTTTTTCCACGGCCCCTTTTTTCACCTTCACTTTCTTTTATATTTCTATAAACAGTTAAAACCATTTTTTGAGTATGTTCGCATAAATATTCTCTGTAATTTGTTAACCATTACCATTACTCATATCTTCATGAAATTCTCTGCTAGTGCTAAGTTGAGGATCATCCCAAGGCGTGAACATTATCACAGTATTATTTTAACACAGCCACTTAAAAATGGAAAACACTCGAATAATTCACCATCCGCGGGAATATTTATAAAAACACAACCACATAAAATACGCTTAAATATAAAGGAACATTTCACTTATCTGTTAAAGTATTATACATTCTAGGCTCTCACAATCCAAGTAAAATGTGAACACACTGTATTTATAAAGCACATAACCTATATAAATTCTAAAAGGCACGAATCGTTCGATGTATCGCGCAAGAATGACCGTCCATCCGACCCTGCATGCTTTCTCGTTATTGGGCTTTTATAGCTGGTTCGGTAGGAACCGTTAAATCGTAAAATATTTTAGGAGGGAGTTACGTAATTATATCAAAATAATTTGTAATTATAATTGATACAGATGTGTTTCCGTTAATTTCTTATTTTAATCATGCCAGAACATACTTTACATGAAAATGATGTTTAATGTATTAAGTAATACATTATATTTATTATTTAATATGCTGTAGAAAAAATAAAGCATACCCCGCTCTATCCTAAGGAGCATCGCGGCAAAGCTTTGAGATTTTTTATGTGTCTCTTAAAGTTGTGGTCTACTATACACCGCGGGGCACGGTGAGATTCTTATCACAGATCTAGAGAAAAACCTTACTCTTTCCGACTATGACTGAGATGGGATTCCAGAACACAGATTTGGTTTGGCATCCTCTGTCTTTACGTCCACAATAATATGATGACAACCGGAAGTTTCCGATGCTCGTGGTTAAAATAGATAACCCGGATTTACTTAATGAACCGCGAGATTTTCCGAATATCTCTGGCCGATCGGTATTCGTAGACAATTAACAGATAAGATAATACAGCAGAAATTCGGACACAAATGGTAAATGACGGAGATGCACCAAAAAAAAAAAAAGCAAAAAATTGTGAAAATAATTCTTACCACTATCAGTTTCGGCGGAGCACAAAGAAGTTCTGGAGTTACTTACTAGGCACGACCGGCGGGTCTGAAGACTTGTCAGAAATAACTATTCTCGTCTGGTGCGTACAGTTTTATTCACATATTCCCCCACACGAAAGTCAGTACCTACGTGTTCAAAGGATTCTGAGCTGGGTGCGCGCGTCGTAAACGTATTTCAAGCAAGCTTGGCCACGGTGCATAAACAAATGTTTATAAAATATTCCGACGCTGGGAATCGCTTTCTATAACTATAAAGAAATCTTTTAAAACGGTCACGGATTAATATTTTACTATAAATCAACCGAAATTTATTCTGTAAATTATTTAAACCAAAATAGAAGCAACTCTTTTATCATTAACAACTAATGTCAATTCGGCTTGAATTAAACTAAATTAAATCATTGAGATAATAAAATAACTTGAGATTACCCTGAAAATAAATCGGTTTGAAACAATTATGTTTAATAAACAATTGTTATTCCACATAACAGGACTTCTAAAATAACTTGAACTCTGGTTCAAAACGGTTTTAAAGAAAACATTAATACTGGTTATAGTATACAGGGTGTATCAAAGTGAAAGATGAGAACCCAATTAGGTTCCCAATTGTTAATGGAAAAATCACATCGTTACAAGACTCCTAACAAAAACCCCTGCAACAGTTTTTAATTCAGTACAAACTTATATTTATTAACTTAATAATTGGTATTTGTTTTAGATTTTTTTATTTTGTAGGAAAGTATATATGCAGTCAGAAGAATATGAAGAGGAAATAACCTGCTTGGGACTTTTTCGAAGGGAAACAAAGCTGGTGTCAGGCTCCTCAAAGGGAAACTTGTTTATGTACAACTGGGAAGAATTTGGATTGCACAGTGATGCATTTCCTGGAACAAAAGCGGCAATCAACGCTTTGATACCAATCACTGAGAATATTGTAATTGTGGCATGTGAGGATGGCAATTTAAGAGCAACACATCTTTTTCCACACAGACATCTTGGTATAGTTGGTCAACATGATTTTTCTGTAGAAAATGTTGACATTTGTAACACTGGTCAATTTATAGCATCAAGTAGTCATGATAATGAAATTAAATTTTGGAACATACATTATTTTGAAGATTTTGAAAAACTTAGCGAGAAACACAAAAAACATGATAAGAAAAAGGAACTCAGAAATAATCTACCTTCTTCAAGAATTAAAAATGCTACAGATTTTTTCAGTGATTTATGTTAAATTGTTTTATGAATATAAAATATATTGTTGATAATTAAAAATATGTTTTTTATATTTCTAATAGTAATAGTAAGTCATTATAGTGAAAGCATATACAATACCCACATCGCATAAGGCGAAGTCTAGCTAAAGTTACTCCACTTAACCTTCCGTAAAAAATACATTAAATAGTATACATAATTATAGTAAGAATAAAATGTTAAAATTGTTCACAGAGTGGTCCTTAAGTATTTCAGAACATTTTGAAGCCCGGTTTTTCAATAGTGAGTAGTTAATTAAACCCGCACTTTCAAAATTCGATTTTCTCAAATTTTATTACATTTATTTTTAAAGTGGTTATAGTAACAGATATTTTATATATTTTGGTTGGCATAGTTCTTTTCACATGAATTTTTATGCAAATAAAGCAGATACTGGTTAACCTCCAACTAGTAGTTAACCCGCAATTTTTGGTCCTATTGTAGCACATCTTTAAGAAGTGGTGCTAGGTCTTCTTTCAGAAAGTGATGATATGGTTCGCCATTAAATTGACGCGGAAGAAAGTGGGACTATTTAAGAAATTGCCAATAATCTCTATTCAAACATTTAAACAAAAATTGGCATTGCACATGTTTCTATTATAGTATGAGGGTTGTGAAAATTCATTAATGCGTTGCTGGCCATAGCCTCCTCCGTAAAAAAGAACTTGTCTTATTTCCTAAATAATCCTCTGAGAGTGAAGTTTTTGACGTAAGACAGACGTGAATATATGCCTTATCTGAATTTAGTTTTAGAGCTTTATGAGCTACTACTAATTAGTGAATTACCAGGAAATATATAAAACGCAGAAAAAAATATACAGTGGCCAGTTAACACGCTTCTTTGATCCAAAGTGTGGTGGAATATGTGAACTGGTATAATTTTTATTTCCAAAATCCGGTGCATAGCAGCCGGACTAAGACATCAACACTACACTGATAGTGATGCTTACTATCAAGCAACAATGTCTAGATAAGATTTGAACGCTCATGACACTATAAAGAAAACGTTGAAGAGATGATGGAGGAGGCGGAAGATGTCGAAACCCTTCTGGAAAGGAATTTACGAAACGACGTATCCGTTCAATAACGACACTCCAGCGATTGCACACTTCAAGGTTCTGTGCTATAGACACATAGAAGAGCTAGAAGTATGCCCGGCAATCAGTACAGACGAAGACGAACAAGAACTTGTTCATACCAAGAACTTCGCAGCCCCAGACTCAGCCCGGCATTAACAATTAATGGTGGTGGAAGAAATTTCCTTCCATACACCCGCGAGTTTTCAACACTATAGAACGAGGGGCAGAAGATTGTAGACGGTTTGTCCAGGAATCCACTGTACTTATCTCCAAAAAGGGGGAATCCCTCCAACCCCAAAATTTATAGTTCGATCACTTGCTTCAACCCCTGTTACAAGTTAATTATTTGCACTATAATGTATGCCAGGACACTGAAATCTGTTGATCCGGTCTTTCAGCAGAGAAACGAACACCGTGGTGTTGAGAAAGGCCCTGCAGGTTATTAGGACAACCTGCTGATAGACTGCTATATTACATAGAAGTCTGTGCAATATAAGCGGAATCTATCAATGACTGGAAAGCTATTCTCAACTACACTCGCAATGATTCACCTACGCTTCGAATCGAATGATGTGATTACGAATGAATCTAAAATTTGATATTCTCATGTGCAATCGTAAACTTAATCGCATGGCTAAAACGAAAACGAAGAATTAACCAATTTGACAACAACGATATATCTGTCAATTTTATGTATTCCGTGGTTGTCAATAAAATTTAAATTTCAAATATGTATGAAATTATATCCTAAACATAATGAAAATAACACAAACTCAAAAACAGAAATGTTAATTGAATATGTGAAAAAGGTTAGGTTAGGTTTTTTTGCGAGTGGGTCCTTGTGGATCTTCCACTGCGGCCATCTATTGTGACTCACTTCTAAAGGCTCCTCTACACGTTAGCCAATGCGTTGGCCAACACGCTGGCGCACGTATTGGGCGTTATTTGCAAGAAAATTGGTAATCTGTCCACACGTTGGAAGGACATTCAGTTTGTTTCGACGCAGGCCAATATCAACATCAACAATGATTGTCATGAGGGTAGCTGCTGCTGCGATTTATTTATTTAGTGCTTATTGTATTTTTACTTACTATATTTTTGTTTTTGTGATAATTGTTTTGAGGATTCCAAATACAATTTTCGGCTTGGTAAAGTTCTATGAACTTAAAAGTTTCTTCGTTACCCATCGCTGCCATTATGTACCATAAAATACAAATTTATATGCGCAGCACAGCACAAAATCTTAACCTACAATTCCTGCGGGAGCACTTCACATACTAGGCCAGTGCAGCCAACGTGTGGACGTGGCTACCAGCGTCCGCCAGCGCCAGGGCCAACACCCTTTGATGTGTCTTGAAAAACCGACAACACGACGGATCGGTCGCCAACGCTTGGACCAGCTCTGCCAATGCCGCCAATACGACCAATAGTCCCCTCTACACGATGGCCATACGCATTGACCAGCGATATTGGCACACGCATTGGCCAACGTGTAGAGGAGCCTTAATAATATTTCACCCAATAAGTTCAGTCTCTTAATGAAACTGATTATGAGTAAGAAATCCCTGGTAGCCGTTTCCCCTGTGCCAAATATTGAGAATCGGATCCTCTCCACAGCGGGACAGGTGTATGAGATGTGGTCTGCCTTCTCATCATCATCCAGGCATAGACGGCACGGCGTTCTCCGCTAGGCCGAGTTTATGCAAATGATAGTTCTGTCGGACGCCAGAGTTAAAAATTTTGTGTGGCTCTTCTGAAAGCAGTAAAATAGTTTATGAATGTCTTCACTAAAAATATGTCGCCGGTTACCAGTGTAATTTCAGAGCGCCCCAATATAATCAGTTTTAACTGTTGTAAATCGAAGCCATTTATGGCCGATCTCACCGACATAACTTAAAATTTAAGCTATGATTAAATCGCAAAGAAATACTTAACCCGTTGCACCGTATTGTTAAGCAGTACTTAACAACATAAGACAATCTTAAATATAAGCCTCCGCTTGCGGTGGCTTAAAACTCTACTTAACCTAAAATAGCAAAAAATTTATCTTGTGCTGGTGGATGAGAGGTTATTTCTTAAAAAAAATCATGGAAAACGATATTTTAATTTTTGAAGACAATATTTTTTTTGGACATTATAATAATTGATATAATTCAGAATGGCATCCCCGACAAGTTTACACCAGAAATTATCATTTTGATACCATGTCGGATTTGCATTTTTTTCAACATTTTCGTTTACAAAAAGAAACCGTTTTACTTCTGCTGGAGCAAATAGAAGATAGATTAGAATATATACATAATTTGTAAGTAGAGATTGTAGAGAAAAAGACTTCTACAAGTTTAGGGTGTTTGTTTTTTTTAAATTCAGGCGGCCCACCTCCAGTTTTTAATATTGATAATCTTTCTTCTGCTATTTCTTTTCTAACAGTTTTTTTCATGTTTAAATAAGCTTTCTTTAAAGAAGTTACATCTCGCTCAATGTTATTAGGAGCTACTGAATTAAATTCTGCATAAATTTTTCTCCAAATACTCTCCTTTTCTGCATTGGAAGAAGCATCTGTTTTCTTATTTTCTATGATATTTTTGTATTTTTGTACAAGTTGCAAAAGTACATTTTTTTCTTCAAGGGAATAATTAGCTGTGCGAATTCTCTTCGAGGTCGATGTTGATGCAATTTCATCCATGTCTGATATAATTATCTTAAAGTAAATTTAAGATTATACCAAGGTAATGCCTATACTTTTTTTTTTCCTTACGGGTTGCGGTTTAAACTACCCGCTGTACTGAAGCTTAAGCTAATTGTACCCCATAGTCTCATTACTCCATAAGACCCGTTCTATTCCAGAAGGCGAGGATACAGTTTATGGGAGCTCTGGCTATCTCTTCCAGGGTTAAAAGTGGTCCCTCGAAGTGTGTTAGTCTCATTGCCGTTAGGGCTGGGCATTCACAAGATGTGGTGGGAGTTTCTTCCTCTTCACCACACATCCTGCAATCTGGATTGTCTTTCACCCTTATATTGGTTAGGTGTTTGTTTAGTGTACAGTGTCCTGTTAATATTCCCACTGCACACCTCAGCTGTTTCTGCTCAGCTTTAGCATTTCGTTGGTCCTTGCTCTAGATATTTCTCCGATGAACAAGCGTGACTGCCTCATTCCCGGTATCTCTATCCAGTGCGAGTAGTGTTTCTGTCTTAATAGTTCCTTTACCGATCCTTTTGCGGTGCTATAAGATACCCCGCAGGTCGATTCGGGACCTGTTAGAATTGATTTAGCGCCTTTTCTGGCTAGCATGTCTGCTTTCGTTTCCCGTATTTCCCTGGTGTCCTCGTGTCCACTCCAGTTGTACACTGTTGTGTTCCGTAAGTTTCTCCAGGGACTCAGGCAGTCTTTTACTGTTTTAGATTGTATTTCTACTGCTTCCAGAGCTCTGAGGGCTGCTTGGCTGTCAGTGATGATGCGGATTCTCTTATTTTTGTATGCCCTCCGTATCATTTCTTGTGCACAGACGTCTATTGCTGTGATTTCGGCTTGGAACACTGTTGCGATACTTCCGAGGTTCAGGCTGATGTCTGTCCCTGGTTGTTCTCCCGCAACTCCTGCTCCGGTACTGCTTGACGTTTTTGATCCGTCAGTATACCAAATGGTGTCATTTTGTTGTCTCTGCATCCTACCTCCTTCTCCATCCCTTTCAGATATTTTTACCCTGAAAGTTTTTGTGAAGTTGTAGGTTGTGCTGATTCTGTCTGACTGCATATCGAGTAGCCGATTTTTTCCTACATATTGGAATACTTCAGTATGGTATCCTTTCCTTGAGATGGTCCCATATCCAGTTGTTTTCAGCCTGTATGCTGCCATTAGTGCCTCATTCTCCACCACTAGGTGTAGTGGAGGTAGGCCTAGCAGTGTTTCCAAGGCTGCGGTCGGCGTTGTTGACATTGCTCCCGTGATTCCTAGACATGCAAGTCTTTGCAACTTGCCTAGTTTTCTCATCGCTTCTCCTTTTCCGGCCTTGTGCCACCAGATCAGGGAGGCGTAGGTTATTATTGGTACGACGACCCTTTGGTACAACCAGTGCACCATTTTTGGTTGAAGTCCCCAGCTCTTGCCCACCATGCTTCTGCAGGTCCATAAGGCCCGCGTGGCTTTGATTGTCACTTTGTCTATGTGAGCTTTGAAGTTAAGCTTGGTATCTAAGGTTAGTCCCAAATATTTGACTTCATTGCTCACCTGTAGTTCTTTTCCCCGAAGATGTAATTTCCTCAGGTTTTGAAGTTTTCTTTTCCTTGTGAAAGTCACCACCGTGGTCTTTCCTGGATTAACAGAAAGCCCTTCCTGTGTGCACCATCGATCTACCGTATTGAGAGCTCTTTGCATCATTTCTGAGGCAACGCTCTCCAATTTTCCCACTGCTAGGATTGTGACGTCGTCTGCATATCCTTGCGCATATATTCCTCGCTGTTCCAATTGTGCTAGGAGCTCATCCATAACCAGGCACCACAGGAGGGGTGATAGAACCCCTCCTTGCGGGCATCCTCTAGTTACAGACACCTCCTCCGACATGTTTCCCAGCGTGGATTGGATTTTTCTTGTTCTGAGTGCTGAGTCGATCCATCTTGTTATTGAAAGACCGACTCCGCGCCTCTTCACTGCCTCGCTTATTGAGTTGAATGAGGTATTGTCAAATGCTCCCTTTATATCTAAGAAGGCTCCTATGGCAGTTTCTTTGCTGTCTAGTGCCTTTTCTATTCTGTGAGTAAGCTCGTGTATCGCTAGCTCACACGATTTCCCTGCTTGGTAGGCATATTGGTTTCGATGTAAGGGTTTTTGGCCCATCACATCGTCCCTTATATGTCTATCAACCAGTTTCTCCAAGGTTTTGAGGATAAATGATGTAAGGCTGATTGGCCGGAAGGATTTCGCCTGGGCATAGGTATCACGCCCTGGTTTTGGTATGAATACCACGTTCACCTTCCGCCAACCAGTTGGCACATATCCGAGTGCTAGGCTAGCCCTGAATAGTGTGCACAAGGGTTATGCCTATACTTACTTCCAATAGTATTAATAAACCAGCTAGGCCTCTGTTAGTGTCAAGTGAATTTGAGGTTAACACAGTGGTAATTTTTGAAAGTACGTGAAAACTCCAATATCAAGCGGACAACACTTTTGTAGTTGAAAAAATTATAGATTTTAGAGAAATTTTACGTGCCGTTTACCACTCATAAATCGAACTATGCTTACGTTAAGCAACGATTTGTCAGGTTTGGTGAAACGTATTAAAATTTTAAGAACAACTTAAAAATAAGCAAATCTTTACTAAGTTTAAATTAAAGTCGTGTTGGTGAGATCGGCCATTATACATTTTGTATGCATAAGGTGTTATGGAATATACCACAAATGTTGTATATCCAAATTTAAAGGTAAAATACGTCATGGTAAAGGCAATCAACTTATTTGTTTTGAGGACGGTAGCTACGCTGCTAGTGAACGTGATGAGGAAAAGATGTTTTGGAAAAAACAATGCAGAACCTCAATCAGGACAGTGAAATGCAAAAATTGTATTAAAGATTAAGGCTGATTGGGAATATTTTTTTTCAAGAAGCTATGAAGAGAAAGGAAGAAATGGGTGAGTTGTTAAATCTATAAGAATTTATTATTCAAGATTTAAATAAACATGTTACAGATTTAAATAAAATTGATATTTCAAATAAAATAAATAAGAGAGTTTGTATTAGTACACAAACTATTTTTAAAATCAACAAACACGCTGCAACTCTTACTGATAGTTCTTATAAATCATTTATAAAAATTATCACATAAAAAAAAACAAAAATACATCGTGCAGTGATTAATATACAAAATGTCTCAATCAATAACTCACAAGTTGTACAGAGTGAAAATAATATTTCAAATGTAAACAAGGTTACTTATAAAAATGATATATCCCGCTAACGACAAATTCTGTTATTAACAGATGACATTATATAACTGCACACATTAGAAGATATGTTGACTTAAACTTATATGAAATTATTTCAGTGAGAAAACCCGGTGCATTGTTGCACCATGTGAAAAAAATATTGATACATTAGCCAAAAATTTTACTTTTCTTAAATATATTATAGTTGTTGGATCTAATGATTTAGAAAAAAAACAGACCACCTTCCTTCCATTATATTTGCGAGAAATTAAAATTATGCACGCATACGAATGTAATTTTTGCATCTATTCCCTACAGCAATAAGGATTATCAAAACAATGGATACATTTACAAGTTTAACACAAAATTATATGACTTGTTGGAAAAATTTAATTCACGCAGTGAGGGATATTTTATTTTTGCTAAAATAAACGGTCAACAATCAAGAAAATTTAATAATCGCTTAGTAGCTTCTATAATAATGAATCTTTTATTATCTATTAAGTACTCGTATGCATCAAAAACACTTACATTTATTCAAACCAGTGATGTATGTGATAGTCTCCCAATTCCAGTAGATGTTTACGAATCACAGGATCTTCTGACCGATATATCTTTAGATAATACTTTTAACACTGTAGAAAGGCCAATTTTTTTTTACGCGAGGCTCTCGCAAGTATCACTTCTAATTTGAATGACAATTTGTCTGATATAAAGTCGGTTGACGTGACTTAGGTGAAGTCTAGAAAAAATGTGCTCTGGTAATTCGTTTAATGTTTTTCATTTAAATATTTGATGCCTGAGGAATAAAGTAATCGAATTGAATGTATTTATGTCTAAATGATTTTATGCATTTTATTTAATTTTACAATGTTCATGGTAACTTAGTTTTGTCAGGGAATGCATTATATTGAATAAAAACGTAATGCGTAATACATTCTTTTAAATTACAGTATATTGGTAATTTACATTACTGAAGGCCAACTGCCGGCCCTAGCGTGGAGAGGAGAAAACATATAATACGATCAAACAGTATCTTGCATAATGGATTCATTCGGACGTAAGATACTAAAAATGCGCAGTTAAAATGTCACAAGGTACTAAACCGACGGAAGCTACCGTAAATTTTTGGAATCGGGATATTGCCAATTTACAATTTGATGGTAGACAATTGTATAGCACTAGATGTACAAAGCAATTTCGTGGTCATACAACATAAATATTAATAGACATAATAGTCTATTAATATTATGTTGTATGAGAAAATTTTCCCCGGAGCGATACTTACAGTGACATGCAACGAAATTTTAACTTAGATTTAGTGGTATTTATGATAGGATGTAACATACCGTGGTCGAAACTGGACAATCCACTTTTTAGACAATTTTTGGAAAAATGTATTAGTGGCAAATATAGCAGTGTTAACGTGCCTTTAGGGTCTAATATTTATCAACGGAGTGTGAAAATATTAGATAGAAAATTTTTTCTGAGCTAAATGGGAAGTACCTACATCTGGCTTAGCATGGACAAAACCACTAATGCTTGCGGCTTTAAGGTAGCGAATGTTTTAGTGGGTGCATTGGAGGAAAATTGTTCAATGAGCGGGCACTAGCTACAAATTCTCGCCCTATAGCGGATGTAGTGAATTCAAGTCTACAAGAGTTTAGGAGTGGCAAATATGCAGAAAATAGGGACAAGTTATTATTATTTCTTACCGATGGAGTGAATTATATGAAAGCTGCTGGAAGAATTTTAAAGGACTTATCAGAATATATTTCATGTAACATGTTTAGCACATGGGCTTCATAGGATTGCTGAAGCTATTAGGAGGTGCTACCCTAATGTTGATAATTTGATATCTAGTGTAAAGAATGTTTTTCTTAAAGTACCAAGTCGTGTACGGTTATTTCATGAAATTCTACCAAATACTCCATTACCTCCACAGCTCATTATAACACGATGGGGAACTTGGCTAGATGCAGCATCGTACTATTACTTTCGTTTTGAAAATGTGAAATCCCTAATACTGCAATTAAATCCAAATGACGCAGTTGCTATTTTACAGGCGCAACAGGCATTTATGGATCCAACTGTTCAAGAAAATCTGGAGACCACACACGGAAGTTTTTCGCGAATTCCTCTAGCCATATGGGAACTTCAATATTAATAATATACTTTTATTCTTGTAACCGGCAGTAAAAATATTTGTGTGTGTAGTTTACTGTTAGTACATCACCCTATACCTCCAGTTCTCTTTGAGTGAGTGTTTATGATAAATTTACCTTATCAACTTAATACGGAATTCGCTAAAAAAATTTAAGGTAAGATATCGTTTCATATATTGCAACACCCCCCCTCCAATTGCTGGCACAACACAATAAGCTGAGGGTTGTACTTATTGACCGGTAGCTCAGTGAGCAGGTCGTGAATAAGGGCTTAGATTGATTTGAGTTCTCACCAAAATCTAGGCTGGGCGCCAGGACTTTGCAAGTACCAAATAATGAAAAGTTTACTTTAAAAGATAAAGATAACGTTAAAACTTGAATTCGGTTGGGAAGGAAGTTGAATAAAAACATATTATTTAATAAAAAAGTATAATAATATGCACAATATTTACATTGGCTCAGATGGCCTCTTTTAGTACAAAAAAAATCTACGTGGTTGAAGACCAACAAACTAACCGCACAAAAAAATTGTTACGTTATTGAAAGAGAAAAAAATTAAAAAATAAAATGACATTTCTTCTGACCAAATATGTATAAACTTTCACTGGGGACGAAGATCTTACGTAACTTCCAATGGGTTAGTCCAGCGAAGGATCCACCAACGGCTAAGCTCTTAATGGGTTCGGTGTCAGTTTGAATCACCACTGTCAGTACTGCAGTTACCCTTGAGAAAAAAATGCCAGTTGTATAAAATGTCGTTTTCCTGCTCCACCCAGTATATAATGATCAGTTCGATCCACCAGTTATCCTCTTCTCTAGGTCCAGGTATTAACATAAAAAGGGGAGAGTTTTATGAGATCAGTATTATAGGCAAAACAAAGTAAAAAGCTGTGACGTTTGAATTGTCCAGCTACGTAGACAAAATATGAGAGTTAACACAAATTTACAGAGTAAATTGCAAACTAAACAAACTAGGATCGGTATCCCACAATATTTTAGAAAGTTAAAGACTTCAATTAACTCAAGTATCAATAAAAGTTACGTTAAATAGAAAAAATACTAGTGCAACAAATAAACTAGGTGTAGCTATGATAATAAACAAAGTGAAATAGGTATTCACTATACGTTAAGATATTTTTTTACTAATGCCCGTTTGCACCGTTTTAAGCTAAATCCCGACTTTATAAATCCCGACTTTAATTTTAAGATAGGCTTACAGAAAAAATGGTTTGCTCGGCACGCAAAGTAACTTGGCTTTATTTAAGTTCTGCTAAAGTCACACATTATCTGGCAACGCTGTAAATTTTTAGGGATTTTATTTACAAAACGAAATTGTTGTGTTAACAATGTTGTGTCTTCGACTTTTGTAATTTAACTTTAAAAAAGATGAGAACTATGACTCGATTATCTCAATATTAAATGAGAAGACGGTTTTTGGACTTACTAATCCATTTGATGTTGATAAAAATATTAAATCAGAGGTGAGAATCAGTGATTTAAATGCAGATGAGGGTATGGTTATAAGTAGAATGCAAGACTTGCTTTAGTTACTTTATATGATTATTTATAATTTCTTTTAGACAAGTGAAAACAAGCTATGTCTGAAACAAACGATGATGAAGAAATAATAGAATTAGTAATCGAAGACTCTGACGTAAATATGTCTACATAAAACAAGCGAATCATGTATTTATTATTTTCTTTCGGTTTGCTTTAGTTACATGAAAACTGCAACAGAGGAAATGAGGAAGCTGTACCGACTACTAGTAATACTCCTACGACTGCAAAACGTGTTTACGAAAATGTGCCAGAGGAAAATACTACATGGAAAAAATATAAGCCATCAGATCTTCAAACACCATTAAATGAAAATTTGAGAAATGCTAAATCTTTTACAATGAAGGTAATTAATTCAGTTTCTATGATAACCAAAGGATGGTTACTGTTAATTTTGTTCAGTAAATGACGGTTGATATTTCATTATTTTTTTTATTTATTTATTTACGGGCCTCACCCAATGTAATGATAACAAATATATTATAAAATCTACATTAATACAGTTCAGTACATAACGAACTAACATAACAGGATAAAAGTTATAATTAATATAACTAAATAACTAAGAGCCATTGTCAGCTAGACCAATTCGGCTGACAATGCTAATACAAGTATATAAAACAATAAACAACACAAAAATTTATTATTATGCTCATTTCTGATTCTTCCATATTGAGTTTGAATACGTGTCCGGTACTCGTTGATACTAAAAAATTCAAAAACTCGTGCTTACATCATTAGCTTTATGACAGCCTTACCATTAAAATTGACATTTTAATTACATTATTTTATTTTTGCAGAAAAGTTTTGATGTCAGCCGACGTAGACCAACTACCCAAGTAAAGGCAGTCACTTCTTCTCTTGTTACTCAGAGATATGAGCAATTACTAGAAAAAAATAATGAGTATAGCTAATTACCAAGAAGAGTTGTTAAGAAAACAACTAGCGCAACAAGAAACAGAGCATGCTTTAAAAGTAGAATTGCTTAAATTAGAAACTGAATTAAAGAAACGTCAGCTGTAAATATTGTTTTATTGTCTCATGTAAAGTCGAGTAATATCGTATTTTGTATCCTAGTTAATCATATCTAGTTTAATATTGTCCTTAAAAAAATACATGTATTTATATAATTTTATAGTAAATGTGCAAACTATCTATTAATTAAATCTTCTCTGGCATTTATAAATATATCTTCCTCAATATTAACAGGAGGCATTTGACCTTCTATCAAATGTTCTAATTCCATTAAATTTACATCTTCAGGTGGTGGAGGTTGTTCTTCATGCATTTCTAATGCAATATTGTGTAAAACAGCGACTGCGACAATAATTGCAAGACGTATTTGTAATTTAACTCGCATTCCAATTGCTAAAACAGGGAACCTTCGCTTCCATATACCAAAAAACTTTTCAATACAGTTACGTGTTCTTATATGTGCCTCGTTATAACGTATTTCACCTGGAGTCTGGGGATTTCGTAAAGGCGTACAAAAATATGGCCTTAATTGATACCCGCTCTCTCCTAAAAAATATTTTTTAGATAGCTTAATTATAAAAATAAATATATTTTACCAAAAAGTAAACAATTAGGGAATTCACCTCCTTCAAAACGGCCCTTAATATTGTTGTTATTATAAATGGTGGCATCATGAGCAGAACCAGGCCATCGTGCTACTATATCTAAAATTTTAAGATTTGCATTGCAAACCACCTGCACGTTAATTGAAAATTTGTCCTTTCTATTCCTGAAAATCTCTCCATCATTGCCACCTGAAAAAGACAATAATGTTTTAGACAAAATTTTAAAAGTAGTTTCTTAAACCTAAGAATCTATTTAAATTTTTACCTGGAGACTCCATTAATACATGTGTACCATCAATAGCTCCAATGACTCTAGGGAAAGCTGCTATTTCAAAAAAATCTCTTTGTGTCTGTTCAATTTCATTGTTATTGGGCATTTTGATATATCGATCGCTTAACCCTTGCAATCGCTTCAGTAACTTTTACAACTATGCGAGATACTGTTGATGTGTGGACCTTGGCAATGTCACCTACTGTCATAAGGAAGCTCCCTGATGAATAAAAACGTAGATATGTCAATAGCTGATTCATTGGAGATACACTTTGATTTCTAAAAATTACAATTTTTCACTTTAATTTAATATAATTTTCTAACAGGTAGCTAAAATCTTACATGTTACTTGGATACTCTAGATCTTCCTCTATTAATGTAAGTAAATGCATCACTGTTTCTTTCATTGACCTGTATCTGCGAAAAAAGCTTAATTCATCTAAATCATGAAAGTCATCATTTCGGGTATATATCAGTCGACGTGGAAATACAAAATCAATTATTTCCAGCAAATCAAAATCATCATCAATAATATCATCCCAATCAAAATTATCCATCTTATTTTATAAAAAAGTAACAATACTTCAATTTTTTGGGTAAGTCTACTTAAATCCCATTTAAAGCCGCCTATTTTTGAGGCTTTATTAAATCCTAACTTAAGGATGACTAATTTTGCGGTGCAAACCGATCTAGACAATTAATCCAAGATTTAATTTTAATCCTGTCTTTAACAGTACGGTGCAAACGGGCATTAAAGAAGTTAATCTTAAGAAAATAGAATTTAGACAACTAGAAAGATAACGTAAATAAGCATTTGCTAAATATAAAACAATATGATAGTTTTCAACAACAAGTAACGTTAAATTAAATTATTTATTAGTTCCTCGGAGAGAGGGAATAATGAATTGCAGATAAAGTTAAATAAAGATATATAACTTGCCTATATGTTTACTGTAGATAATCAAAAGTTAATCAATTGCCAGATAATTAGGCAGGTATCTTTGCCAGAGAACTAGGCAAGGCTCCACTAGAGCAGCGTTCCTGACTAAATACTAAGTAAACGTTCAAGTACGCATTTGATATTTTAAATTTAGAAAAACCTTACGTTACTGAGGTCTGGTTGATAAATATATGCACTGGTATAAAATAATCCACCACAAAACAAATGCACCACATTAGATAATTTTCACAAAGGTTATAAACAAATAGGTTTGGTACAGAAAGGTTTACCAATCTCCAAATGTCACCAGTCACCACTGTTCAGAGCGCTACCAACGTAGCTAAGTGACCTAAAACATCAACAGACAAAGACAGAAAACAACTAACTACGATACAAAATGGCGACATCCGTTGCCGAGTAAATCTAAAATTTACAATAACCGAAAGTTAGTTTAAATTAGCACACAAACTTATTACAATATCAGAGGGATATTAGATAAATTGCCAACAAGGCACGATAAATCGATACTAATCAATATTAATGATGGCTGTTCCAAAGAACAACCAAGGTGAACTGATCACCGAAAAGCAAATTCGCCCAAGGCGTAAATTAAGATAATTATGGTACGATATTATTATGAAAATTACCTAAAAGGTACTTTAAATCAATATAGCAACTTTTTAAATGATGATCATAAAATCACAAGATAATACCAGAAAACATATAAATTTTACCAGACCGCTGAACTAGAGATGGTTTCCATCTGAACGCTACACTAGTAAAAAGGAAGAAGCCCCGTTCTGTTCTCCCACCTAAACTCGGTTATAGTTTGGAAAGAGACAGACATTTGAGAGTAGAGTATGAGTAATAAAGATAGATAGATATTTAGTGCAAAAATCTGTAAAACCAACTGTTCCAGTAGAAATCAGTGGCGCCATCTAGACTAGACTGGCAGAAACTTAATTCATCGTGGAACACAACAAACTTGAAAGAAATAGCTTGCAATTTCGTTACAATATGCATGCAAATCTGACACAACCACCTAAATCCAACCCTGGTTTTACATCATATTCGATTGGTAAATCCTACCTCTGATGATGAGATAGGTTTTGTGGATTTAAATAATTATGGTTTAGTCTCAAAATTTTGTAGAAAAAATACTGTTCATGGTGGCATTGACATTTTCTGTCACAAGAGTTTTAATTATTCCCCAGTCATACAAATTAATAAATTGTCTGTAGAATTACATTGCGACTGGCTGGTGTTGCCTGTGACAATTTTATTATTGTAACCACGTATAGATCCCGAACTTCAGTGGACTTTGATTTGGATTTTATATAAAAAATAATAATAAAAAAGTAATATTTACTGGTAATTTTAATGGTCAGTTTAATAATATAATCCTAAGAAAAATACAAGTGCACTTATTAACTTAGTTCTTATGATCTTACTGCATGTAATAATTCTCCAACCAAACAAAAAGCGTATCTACAAAAGTGAACTTGAAAAAGCTAAGAAAACTACAAATAGTAATTACATTGAGCAAAAATCGGCAAAAAACAATGTGGAACTTGATAAAAAAAAAACAATAATATTACAGAAAATCTTTCAGTATCTCTTGCCCCAAATGATTTTAATAACTATTTTGCTAATATTGCTCAAAATTTAATTAATTCTGTACCACCAGGTATTAACGATTTTGAAAATTATTTACAATACTCGATTACAAATCTTTCATACGAGGAATTTAAATTTTCGGAAATGTCTTATAATCAAGTGTTCGATATAATCAATAATCTCAAAAATATAAAAACTAAGGATGCATATGATATATCAATATGAAAATAATAAGCTGTAATAAATATATTATTATCATACCTCTCACTAAACTTATAAATCAGTGTATTAAGAATATCTTTCCGAAAATGTTTAAACTCTCCAAAATCTTACCGTTGGTTAAAAAAAAATTCAATTGACGATCCAGCAAATTATAGACCCATTTCCATTGTGCCAATAATTTGAAAAATTTTTGAAGTGGTACTTAAAATATAGATAATGGATGATGAAAATGGTAAATTGTTTACTGACTACCAGTATGGCTATAGATCAAAATCATCTACGACTTTAGCAATTAACTCTTTAATAAATATAATAAATAATGGTTTTGAGTGCAAAGAATCTGTACATGTCCAATTCTTAGACTTAGCTTTTGATTGCGTGTCACACAATATCTTAGTAAATTAAACTTTTATAATTTTTCGGAAAGTAGTAAACATTTAATTCTATCCTATCTGACAGACAGAACTCAATTTGTCAATTTCAATAATGCCAATTCAGATCTATTAGACATTAAATTTGGAGTATCCCAAGGTTCTGTTTTAGGACCAGTACTGTTTCTTATGTCAATGACTTGCCTAATAGTACAAATTTAGTGAATTTCACCCTTTTTTCTGACGACACAACATTGGCCCACACTCATAGTGACTAAATATCTTATTATCGAATGCAAAATACAGTCTAAATACAGTGCAAGACTGGTTTTTAAATAACCAGTTAGTCCTGAATAAAGACAAAACTGAGACAATGATCTTTAGCTTAAAACATCAGTCTGTAGATACTGATTCCTTACATTGTATGACATTTTTAGGAGTTATTTTAGATAGTAAATTAATCTGGGAAAAACATGCGGAACGTGTTTGCAAGAATATATCACGCAACATATTTTTACTACGAAATCTGATAAATTGTATATCACAGCCCACACTTCTAGTGGCATATTATGCTTTAATTCAATCTAGATTAACATATGCTATTCAAATATGGGGCCACTCAGCTCATACCACAACAATATGCTCATTGCAAAGGAAAGTTGTCAGAATCATCGCAGGATTAACATACAGGGTTAATTGTAAAAATGCCTTTAAACAACTAAAGATACTTGCCTTGTGCATATATACTGCAGTCTTTTCTACGTAAAAGATAATCTAAATAATTATTCGACACATGAAGTAGTTCTTATGCAACATGTAATAAAGGCAACATTAACTTAATTTTTTTTTCGCTTATCAAGTCTAAAAATGGGATAGATTATTAAGCAATAATTTTCTTCAACTTATTACCGAATGCTATTCAAGAACTTGACTCTAAACGTTTTAAATTTGCGATTAAAAGTTTTTTGCTAGAGCATGCGTTTTATGACTTCGATGAATACACGTCGCCGATTTTTCTCAGATAATGCTATAATTTTATTATCATTTTTTCTCACTCTTCCCCGTGTACAACTTGCAATGATATTTATCACTTTTTATCTTTTTTACTATTTTAGTGTAATATTATAGTCATGTTTTTATTTTACACCTATATAATTGGCAATTTTTTTATTGTTGTTTCTAATTCTGATAATGAAATCTACTTATCAAATATCTCTTATTTTCTAGATTTTTATTTTTTCATATTTTTTTATATATACAGGGTGTTCCTAAATATCATGTACATACGCAAGGGGGTAATTCTTTGGTTCATTTCATGACTAAAAGTTTATATAAACATAGGTCCGCAAACGCTTCTTTACTGATTTACAGGGTGTTGAAATTTGAGGATTTTTATTTTTTTCTTTATAGCTCCTGGAGTTTTTGAGATATTCAGCTCAAATTTGGAATATAGGTTACGCTGTAGAACTTACATTATTGGGCATGCCAAATGGTTGTGAGAATCTACAGGGAGATTTTTTTTCAGGGGTCATGCCCCTTTTTCTCCTCATGAACTTTTTTTCGATGCGCCGCTGGTAGATTCTAAAATACAATATATATTTTCTGTTTTATTTAGAAACTTTTTGGTCTCTTGTAGTTTTTCCGTATATGCGATCGTTACCGACAAAAAAATAAAAAACTATTTTCTGTAATTCGCTAGATAAAATTGAAAATTTTTAAAATGGTCTAGTAGGCTCCAGTTTTATTTGAATAATCTGTTGTTGTTATTAATTTTGACAGACAGGTCGCATTTGAAATCGTAACTTGTGTCTGCATATGTGTTTTAAATATTCGTTATAATCTCGCAAAAATGCCAAAAAAATCTTAAAATTTTAACACCCTGTAGATCAGTAAAGAAGCGTTTGCGGACCTATGTTTATATAAACTTTCAGTCTTGAAATAAGCCAAAGAATTACCCCCTTGCGTATGTACATGATATTTAGGGACACCTATATATATATATATATATATATATATATATAACAATGAGAATTAACGGGTACGCCCGCATAATGAAAAAAAATTGCACGGTGGAAAATGCAAAATTGCAAATGGCAGAAAGATGCAAACCGTGGACACGTGTTTCTGACTAATTGGTCTTCATCAGCACGATGTAGCTGAGTTAAAATGATGGACAAAACTCTAAAAAGACACTAAAGTTGTTTTTTACTGTAATATATATATATATATATATATATATATATATATATATATATATATATATATATATATATATATATATATATATATATATATATATAATATATATGTACAGCGTGAGTTTTTTAAATGTGTAATTATATTTTAACCCTCAATATATTTCGTCGAGTACAATCGATTAGCACTGCCAAAAA